>JAXGGA010001301.1:0-158344 GCA_038373865.1 Uloborus plumipes
GAGGCAGTGACAGGTTCTGCAAACGGCGTCCAATCACGTCCCACACATGTTCGATTGGTGACAAGTCAGGAGAGTATGGTGGCCAGGAAAGCATCTGTACACCTCGTAGAGCATGTTGGCTGATTCGAGCACTGTGAGGCCGGGCGTTATCCTGTTGAAAAATTGCATTTGGCGGACCCTGAAGGTAGGGGATTGCCACCGGCCGCAGTACATTATCTACATATCGTTGGGCCGTCATAGTGCCCCGAATACGAACTAGAGGTGATACGGAATTGTATGCAATAGCGCCCCAAACCATTATGCCACGTTGTCGCGCTGTGGGGCGTTCCACAGTTACTGACGGATTCGATCTTTCTCCACGTCGACGCCACACACGTATGCGATGACTATCGCTGGACAAACAGAAGCGGGATTCATCTGAGAACACTACGGTTTGCCATTCTGCCATCCACGTCGCTCTGGTCCGGCACCATTCCAAACGTTGGAGTCTGTGCTGTGAGGTCAATGGCAGTCTTCTTAGCGGGCGCCGTGATTGCAGGCCACGTGCAACCAGTCGACGGGAAATGGTTCTGGTCGACACAGGAATATCCAGGGTACCTTGCACGTGCTGCAGAATCGACGTACAAGTGACTTGCGGGTCCGCCACAGCTTGTCGGTGAATCCGTCGATCCAAGCGGTCTGACGTCACTCTGGCTGCACCTGCACCCCTCAATGTGGCTACATTTCCTCTTTCCAACTATCTCCGACACAGCCGATGCACAGTGCTTGCATCCATGTGGGTATCAGCTGCAATTTGACATATGGACCAACCTCCCCTTCTCAGTCTGATCACCTTACCCCTTGTAAAGTCGTCTATATGCTGGAAGTGTCTTCGTTGAGGACGGCGTGGCATTTCCTCCTATCACACGTATCCTTCGAGACAAAAACCAAATTTCACCGATAATTAGTCTGGCAGAAAAACCAACATGAACATAGCCCACTTTTCAACTTCATTCTTTTATATCTTACTTCACGTGCGTCGGAGAGCTGCGCATTTCATATCATTTGCATAACTCAGTGACGTGCGTCTACGGTAAAATTTGCATGAATTTCTGACCACTCCTTCTCGGTGTTGCATTTTCAATGTCGAGCAGTGTATTTGTACATACATATGTATGTATATTTGCAGGTTTGTTCCTTATAAAAATCCAGTTTTCGTCGGATTATCACTAAACTTGGCACAGAGGTTCCTTCCTCTATGCACTAGAATTCACATAGGCGGGGTTCTGAAATTTTAAAAAAATCCAAAAAGCTCAAAATTCTTTTAATTTTGGAATATATAGAGTATTAGAGATAAGCCTTTAAGCATACAAATTCATAAAATGTAATACATTTAATTATGAGTATTTTCCAATAAAGATTACGTTTTACAATGAATTATCAATTTAAGGCTCACCAATTTCATTTTAGCATTTAAATATTTTTTTAGAGCTACGTTGTATTTATGAGCACCCGGGCAAAGAAGGGTATTATTCAACTTCGCAGAGATGGCCTATGACTCCTCCTTCCTTTTTTCAGGATTGTCCATTTTTAGGAAGGGGTGATACGCAGATGAAAATTGAGGAATGGGATTCACAATTGCGGCATTGGTTATAAAGCTTGAATACGTCACCTTGCTTACCTTTAATTGGTCTCCTACTTTGAGAAATTAGCCAAAGAGGAAACTATTTTTATTTTTGCACAATCGAGAAAGATTTCTCATTGGATATAAGAAAGTAGGTGGGTCTTGGTTTTATATCTTTCCGCAGCCATTGGCCATTGATTGCAACGCCTCCAACTGCTCATTTAAATTTAAAAACAAAATGGTAACATAAGGGTTGCAATAAAGAAAGCAAAGACTTGTTTTCATTTCCTCGCCAAATGCAGGTGTGGCTCGAAGAATTATTTAATGTTTCATAATACTTATCACTTCGCCAAAATGTCGCTAAACTTGCAAATATGGCACACTGGAGTTTTTTTTCTTCTCTACCTATTTTAAGGAATGGACTCGTTTTCTCATTTGATTGACACCGGCCATCTAGTCGCGGTTGAATAATAATAAGCTAGTGAATAAATAAATAAATGAGCAAAATGAAGTAGAATATTTTTTAAAAAAAGAAAAAAATTTAAATTCTGACATCTCGAATTCATATTATGTTTTTCGCAATGATGGTGTGTGTGTCCCTTCGCCACTATGTCCTGCCTGGTGGCGTAACGGACTTATTGTAGATTGCCTCCTGCTGGAAGGGGAAGCACCGTGACGCGAGACGTTGACAAACTGCCAGTCTGAAAAGGGGACTACACGCTGGGCCCCTGAGTCCCGGAGGTCTCGCTACACGCCGTTTGAGGTCCAAAAAGAAAACACATAGCAGTTTGTCCTAGCTCAATGAAATAAAAATTAAAGCTGCTACATAGACAGGCCGACGTTTCAAGATTTCGTTACCCCATTTTGAATCCATTCATTCTCTTTAACTTTCAATTTTTCATTGTTGCGGAGTAGGGTTACCAGAAAAAAGTTTTGGCACATTGCTAAACTTTGCCAAATCCACGTGCCGCTAATAATTGCTCAAAGGGGAAAAATTACCGAAACGCGATTACTGGCCAGAAAAAGACAAACACTCAAACACGTCCTGGATCCAAAGTGGTGAAACTTAATCTTGATGCGTCGACTCGTCTATATAGGGGCCTTAATAAAAATGATTTCTGATCAACAAAGAGCGATAGGATGTCATTGCAACAGTCGACGATGACTCTGCTCTGCGTTGCCAGTTTTGCCAAAACTGTCGGACGAATACAACGTGTGCGAAATGGGAACATAGAGTCACAGAGTTATTGCTTTTTCTTGGAAATAAAATCATATCGATACCAATCATTAAGAAAAATAAAATAGTAGTAATAATTTAAAATGTGACGTCTTTAATTCAAATTATGTTTTTCGCAATGATGTGATAGGTGTGTGTGTTTATGTGCTCCTTTGCCACCATTCTTCTATTTACATGTATAAAGATGATGGGCTCTGTTTGTATGTTTGTTTGTAACCGATGGCTAGAAGCCCCCACAGCACCTACAGATCTGAAACTTGGCACAAAATTCGAACGTATCCCCGTAATCTGCACATCGAAAGGCGAATTCTAAGTTTCGAATTAGTTATTTTTAAATTAATTAGTCTCACTTTTGGTGCATCCTGCATAATTGAGGGGGGGGGGGGACTTTCCCCCACCCTTAACATTATACATCGTTGGAAAGGGTTTTTTTTTCCTGAAAAAGAAAGATTTTAGCGCATTTCTCACCGTTAATTAGAACGAGAGATACTAATTACTCAAATTTAGTCAATTTTCGAGGCTTAACTCTGTACGCAAAACTGAAGCACTAGGTCCACTTTCCAGACAAACTGATCTCTTGTCCCTGAAGTTACATAGTGGTTTAAATTTGCGCATAGAGTTAATATTTGAAAATTGACTAAATTTCATATCTCCTATTGCTTACTTAACTTTCTGTCTTTTTGATTTATTTGGCGAATTGTTTTAAACTTTAACAAGACTTAGTGGAATTGAAAAGGTCGTGCATGGAGCACATTTGAATAAAAGAATATAATAATTTTACTTCAAAGTGTTGGAGTGAATTTAAATTTATTCAGTTGACTTCCTTTAAATTTATTACACGGGCATCGCCTTGCGGTACTGCTACTGTCTGTTTGCGTTTTGGGCGCCTGGCAAGGTCAGACGCTTCCATCTGAAAAAGGGGAGTTAGGTTTTGGATGCGCACTACCCGATGCCTTCAGCTTCAGTTCGCGGACTGCTTCCTCGTTGCTTTTCCTCCCCATTTCGAGAAAGTCCAAAGAGACTTGGCGCGTGCGCAGACGAGGCGGAGGTCGCACGAAAAAATTTTAGACAGGTTGCAAATATTTGTAAGCAAACTTATTGTGTTTTTATCACGATTGGAATCGGGGGGTTACACTGCAAAAATAAATGTTGTTTTTACAGTATCATGGAGCTAATTTTATAATAGTAAACTGTAAAAATGGCAAATTTTACAGTAATAAACTGTAAAATTGTAATTTTACGGTTCATTACTGTACATTTTGCAGTCTTAAATAGGAGCCTGTACTTCCAGTACTATACTGTAAAAACAACAATTTATTTGTGAAGTGTAATTAAGAAACTTTGAAGGTGCGAAGGACTTGTAACAATGCTTTGAATATTAGTTGTGTTTCGTCCACTTTTTTTTTAAATCAATTTTTTTCAACTAGTTTGAAAAAAAAGTCATATTTAATTTTAAAAAGTTGTTTTTCAAAAAAAAAAAAAAAAAAAAAGTGAAAGAAAGTAAAGGAAATCCACCGGAGTAAATACGGACACAATGAAACACTGTAACATCAAAAAATCATGCATTTTATTTATATTCTTCATTTGGTCGGAGCTAGATAACAAATAACAACAAGGAGTCAAGTCTCGGCACAGGATTCAACATTGAACAACCCCATATAGAAGGGCATTTCTTACTACTAACAAGTGTTTTGTTTTGTTCTTTTCAAGAGGTAACACGGAATTCAGATAGAGTTCATGTTTTGTTGAAGATATGCATGAGCCCGCAGGAATCTCTTCAAGTGAAGATTGCATTCAAGTTAGGGAATTTGGTCCGCCATTTTTTTTTCAGCCAGAGCAGTGGTTTTCAAACTTTGTTATTCCACAGAACCAGTATAGGCCCAACAAGGGAAGGGACTTAGAGCGTAGTGGTTTCCAGATTACGACCCGTGGGCCATTTGAGGAACTCGATACTGATGTTGGTATTTTGTTCAATGCTACACATGGAAAACTATGTTATGGAACCTTCTTCAGTTGAAAAATTGGCATTTTCTCTGGAAGTTTTTCGAAGCTGTGGTCTAATATTAGTTTGACATAGCTATTGACTAGGTCGTATCTAGAAATGAGGAAGGGGTGATTGATATTATTACGTATAATTTACTGAACATCTTGGTTCACAAGTGTCGACCTCATATGTTTCGGGCTTCAATTGCGAAACTTATTCTGGGGACAGCCCTAACCCTCTATTAAAAAAGCATTAAAGAAAAGATAAAAACATTAAAGATATTTTTAAAATGCTTTTTGTGAACTTCAATGTTGAAAATTTACCAGTGGCGAGCCCCTCAAAGGACGAGCGATCGCCACCATCGTCCCTGGCTTATATTCTCTTTCGCGGATCTCTTGGATCACTGGAAAATCCTCATTTATCCTTTACTGGTTATCCTCCTGAGTCAAAGAATATGCTTTTGTTGTATTAATTCTTTTGGATCGCGGACTCATAGTTTTTGCAAAGAAATCGGAGTTTCTTTTTTCAGATATGTTTTTTTTTTTCAATGAAATATTTTTCCACGATAAATGTGTTAGGTAGCTGGCATATCCGTTTGTAGAACCTAGTAGACACGCGCAGTGACGTCACAAATTCCCTTACTTGAATCTGATGCTGGATTCATGTAGTGCTCCTCTGAAAATTTAAGTTATGATCTTGACACCGTTTACCTCTCTTGGGGGTAGTAGGGAAATGTATTTGGTTTCTGAACTGAGTTTTCTTTCAAAAAGTATTCTTACTCAATCGCACTTTTCTTTTTCACTGAACTCTCCAAAAAGAGGGAAGCATTGTCAAGGTCATAGCTCAACTTACCAGAGGAGCACTATACAAGAGCCACGAGTGTCAAAAATTATTCTTACCATCCTTATTGCAGTATTCTGCTGCTATGACAACAATGAACGAATCGCAGTGGTGTGAATGAAAGTAATTTTTAATGATTTAATAAACGCCAATTAATAAGAAAGCGATTGGCAGCAAAAGTGTGTGTTCATTAATCCCTTCAGTCGGAATTATGAAATAGTGAACCAAAAATGTTTTTATTTGGTAGACAAAGTACTATGGCTAAGAGCATCTTACAAACAAAGTTTCAAGCTTATGAGTAAAAAAAGAGTTCTGACGTGTCCAATTTTCCAGATATATACGTATTTTGAAATAAATATTTCAGCAAAAAAAAATTATGAAACATCACACAAACTTGATCGTAAAATAGTCTCCAAATAATAACAAAACCTAATATAAGCATTTGAACTGATAAATAAAAGATTATATATATTTTTTTAAAATCAGAAGACAAAATCACATTTGTGAGGAGAATCTATCTTTGGAAAAACGAGTCAAATCCAATCTTTCAATCCATATTTTGGAATGCTGCTGATCCCAAAACGAGAATTTTTAGCACAGATAATAATATGCAGAATGTCAAGAATAAACTTAAAAAAAAAACCAAGTAATTTAATCAATTATTTAGTGAAGCAGCTGTTCAAAGCTTATGTCTGGAAAACCGGACACTATTTCTGAAAGGGGTTAAGGTTAAAGTCTAACGAAATTTGTTTAAATTAAGTAGATAAATTTCATTTTGGTTTTTAATGCATAAAAACATGCACGTATTTTTAAGTGATTTCGTTCAGAAAATTGAGCAATCAGAGGACTAGAACCAGTGACGAGTCCTGGACTCCGACGTATGCGACGCAACCGTCGTGAAACCAGCATCACAAATGGCGCATCAACTCGGAATCGAGATTCGCTGCGTAAGAAAGAGGGGACAGAGAGTCAGAGTCTGCAGTGGTCCAGAGTCATCTCGGTGTTGTCGTTGGCCGAGAGGGCGCTGACGTCGCGGCTGAGGGCGGAGGTCGCGGGTGGTTTCCGCCTCTTCCGGAAAGACCTCCGAATCGTCTGGGAGCGGGACTCCTGGGTGTAGTCGTAGGTCACGCCGCCCAGGATGCCGCCCAGGACCGGACCCACCCAGTACACCTGGAACAGAGAGAGAGAGAGAGATAGTTTCGTCATATTAGGATGATTTTAAAATGCGCGAAAACGTCAAAGATACACACAAGCTTTAGGATCCCACATATCTCTTTTCCAGTGGGCACTTTGGGCACTAGCCCAGGGCACCCGCAATCCATAGGGGCCCCCAGTTCCAGATGAGATATATACTTATTACCTCAACATCAAAAAGAAGTGTTGTACTAGAGAAATGTATTTAAACTGTCATTTAATATGACTGTAATAAATCTGCAACATTGCTTATGTATTTTCTTTTTCTATTCGTACAAAGTTGTTGCTCTGTAAGAATCATAGGGGCCCCATGATCTTAATGTGCTCAGGGCCTCTTCTAGGTTTAAGACGGCCACCGGTTCAATTGTGTCCTGAAGTAGCTTCAGTAGCTTTAGAGTTCAATTTAAAGCATTCTTGTTTGTAGAGCATAAGTCAGAGAGAAGTATCTCACAAATTTAAATCCCTCCATCTTTTTCTTACACTCCAGGGTCCCCCATATCCACCAACGTGGTTTAACCGGTTCGATGGGGACTTAAAGAGTGCACTGTATTTTGATCCAGACTAGGAGCAGAGCCACTGCTGCTGCAGCACTCGCAGAGCTATTAATTTAGATTATACTAATTTTTTTGTGTAACCTCACTCCATAAATACGGTAGCAGCACTGTTATGAAGTAACTTAACCTATGTATCTAGTGAAAAGTAACACATCACTTATGTAAGGTTGCACCATGGTAATGCAGCTATAGCACACCGTTTCATCAATTTGTGTTTAAGTTTACGCCAGAATTTTCTGCCAAAGGAAAGATAACGAAAAAAAAGGGCATTCATCAGGATTGAAATTTACTTTTAATAATTCGTTTATTTAATGTTTATCAAGTTCATGCTTCCCCTCGGCCAATCCATTTTAAGCAAATTTATTAGTTATTTTAGTTACACACAAGACATTCATACAACTCTAAGAAAGGATATAACACACTTAATAGGATCAAAACCCGAACTGCGAACTGCTTCAGACAGCTCCGAAAGCAAGCACGTTTTACCACCCGGCCATTATGGCACATCTTGGTTATGTTCATAAAACTTTAAGAGCTTTGCTCCGATGTGTGTCTTAACGCATACGCTCTGAATTATATCTCAGTTATTTTAATGCTTAGTGAAACTTTATACAGGCGACGTGAAACTTTCCTTCAACAATGAGAATTTTTATTAAAGTCGGAACAGCTAGCTTACTACAGAAGTTGAGTAACGTTACACTCATCAACAATGGTAACCTTACACATTTTTTTTACAGTGCAGGTCCTCCGGAGAATCTTGTGACCATGAAAATATTTAACTTGCCTGGTCTCCATCAGTGAACACGGAAGAACTTACACCGGCTAGTATCGAACCTGAGACCTTCCGGTTTTTTAGTCTGACCCATTACCTATCAGACAAACATGGCCTGAAAATAGCATAAGAGTTATGTTGTTGTTTGTTTGGTGTCATAAAAACTAAACTCGGTTGCAACCTTTCTTAGCTATGGAGAAAACAGCTAAGACCAAGCAGAGGAACTACGAGTATTTCCTTGCCCTCTGTCTGAATTTTTGGTGAAATGAAACCCTTTGCTGTAGAAATCGGACTGGATTGTTACATCTACGTATATGTAGCCTTTTTTTTGTCATAATTTCCGCAATTTTTTTAAATATTTCCAATTTTACAAACGGCGCAGCGCGAAAGGGTACATCCATTTGAGTCGAAGGCGCCAGCCAATAATAGCTCGCAAACAGTTGGCAGTTTCCTGTAATTTGCCAAGAAGGTAGCTAGTAAGTGTGACGTTTGATCTGGCAACTTCCTTTTCTTAGAGCTGCTATATAGACAGGTCGGTGATCAACACTAAGTTTCACCACTTTGAATCCAGCGCGTGTTGTGTCTTTTCTGCCGGTTGATGAGCGGTTGTTTTTTCTGGCAAGTTACCGCGTTGTGGTAATTTTTTACTGTTTGTAACGGTGCAATCATTAAGGGTCGTGAATTTTGCAAAAGCTTGGCAATGTCCAAAACTTTGCCTTAGTAACCCTAGCTCCGCAACAATGAAAAATAAAAATTCAAAGGAAATGAATTGGATCCAAAGTGGTCGAACTGAAGCTTCTTTTCTTAGGGTTTTCTTCCGCGCTTCATGACGTCATTACTAAGTAAAATTGCAAGCAAGTATAATCGCTATGGAGATATGGGGTGCCATTACCTCAAGGGGTTAGGCATCTTCATTGGCATGTGAGACAACACGAGAGGTTTATAGCACAAAGAGGAAATAATACCAAGGGTACCGGTGGGAATCGAACCCAGCACCTTGGGCATCTGGAGCGAAGCTTCTACCTCAGATCCGCGAAGGCCCCAAGAGTACGTTTTTGTTGGTTACAAGCACAAAGACTCTGCAATTTCGTATATGAGCCAAATCGTTGAATTTCTTATTCTGCCGAGCTAAACACAAAAGTCATATCTGCGCCTTTTGACAAAATTGAGTTCTTGTCACTAAATGCTTCTTGTGATTTATTTTACCTGAATGCAATGTTTCACGGCTATTTGAGAACGGGAAATATTTTTCAAAAAATTCTGAAAAAGTATCATCTGAATCAAATATGTGGAGGCTCAAAGAGTTAACCCATTAATGCCTAGCGTCCCTTTTTAGGGACGGTCCAAAACAGGGTCTGAATTTCCCCAAAATGAACATTTCAACCAAATAATAGTGTTCAATGAGTACCTTGGTATTCTTTCAATTCGTTGTTAACAAATTGCAACACATAACCATTGTAAATTGTGTTCTGCAGCAGTTTTAATATGATCTTTATCAAAAATCACATCGTTCACAATCTCGAGAAAAAAAGCCAAGTTTTCAAAGTGATTCCCAGCTTCCCAGTTTATATTCATTGCTGATTTTATTTCTTCTTATAAAATGTCTTTTCAAATATTATATCGTAGGCAGAAAAAAATTTTAGTCAAAAAAAATATGTACCCTCTGGGGTCTATCGTAACTTTTTAGGGACGATTTTTCTTTCCTTAATAAAAAAATTATTTTTTGCATAATATTTTTTTATTACTTTTCCTGTCCATTAAACACTGTTTGTAACCAGTATACAAAATGTCTTTGAACAAAAAATGTCAGGCATTAATGGGTTAATATCTTAGTGCTCCGCTGAGATACCACATTTGAGCTGAGCGCGGTGCCACTGTCCTTTTGCAACGGGTGAAACATTTACTTCAGTTCTCGCTTAACATTGGGTTAAAATACATATGACCCATTGGCCAAATATAACTGTTATGCATACGGACTCTGCATTTTAATAAATTACATCCGAGTCTCGATGACTCGAAGTCCCAAGGGACCGGCGAAAGACATCCAGTTATAGGACGTTCTCACAGTCTTCTTAAAAGTCTGAGGACCCAATGAACACTTCGAAATAAAGGAATATTCGAGCTATAGGGCTTCGAGCAATCGAGACTACAATTGCTTTTGAAATTTGTTTTGGACAAGATATTTATCTCATGCACGTTTTTCATTAAATATTGTAAGATGAAATGGAAACTGAAAACCATTCTGTTACTTCCAGTTGTTAATGAATTTATCGCCTGCTAATGAATTTATCGCCTGTATTTGTTGGTGTTCGTTGATTCATTTGTCAAGTGTACCATTTATTGACCATTTGGAAATGACATGGCGAAGAAGTTGACCTAGTAGCCATGGCCCGATTAACACGTGCAGTTAGGGGAAGCTCTGTCTCATTTTGAGGCCCCCTGCTTTTTGAGTAGAGGGGGGAGGGGTTTCTAGAATCTTGAGCCATTGAAACAAATCTCGCTAAGGATAGATATCATTTATAAGAGCTGCCCAATTAGAATTGAGATTAAAGGCTGTCCCCTTCCTCCACTAATATGCCGATTTTTCATACATAACTAGCTGCCAGGGCAGCTAGATCAGCTTCCTGCGGCATGTTGATGCATAATGCCTACCCCCTAACTTTTACCTCATTCTGATGTTATATTATTTGCTATAATTTAATGTTCATAAGATTTCAAGACATACTACGCACTTGGCCCGCTAATGCCACAAGCAGCTAGCTGCGTGGCCCGGCGTTTCACGGGCCCTTTGAGCCTTTAAAGTAGTGACGAAAGTTGCAACGACCTTTAAAACTTTCTAGAAAATTTTTATTGAACCAGTTCTAATGTTTACAATTGCATTTAGATATGCATTTAAAAGCAGAAACTAGAAATTTAAATTACAAGGTTTCAGTCTTTTTTGGGCCCCCTGAAATTTTTTTAGGGGAAGCTCAAGTTTCCCGTGCCTTTTGGGTAATCAGGCCCTGCTAGCAGGAAAGACAAGAAATCATTTCAGACGAAAAATAAACTAAAAATGAGCAGTCGTTCTTATGCTTACCCAGTGAAGCCTCCACGTGTTGGTAACGACGGCAGGTCCGAAAGATCGAGCTGGGTTGAAACTGGCCCCTGTATACGGAAACTGGAAAAAAAAAGTATGATTAAACAAAAGAATTCAAAAATAGCATTGGACATATGGGTCAAAACTAATGCAAAAGATAAAGAGAGAATGAAAAGTTTTTTTTGTTTTGTTTTTTGTTTCACACTAACTACGAAAACGAAGAAATCTTACGACCAAACGGCACAGGGTCGCGGATCTGTACGAAATCATAAGTTTAGGTCAATTTGATCTAGATATGTGGCCAGGTAGGGTGTGTTCAGAGTGATGGCCCGAGCCGCCCAAATGTCCCAGCTCTGACGTCATAAATAACTCATGAGGCAGAGCCCGGGAAGTTGTGCTCTGGACATAGTTTGAGCCATTCGGGAGAAAACAACATGGCGGAAGAATTTCGTCCAATCACAGCATCGCTTGCGAATGTCCCAAACACGTGACCTATCTGCCCAGCTAAATTTTCTGGGCCGTTTGTGCTTTAGCCCGAGTGACTCAGGCCATTACTCTGGACAACTTCTGGGACATTCGGGCTAGCCCGACGATGGCTCTGGACGCTTTGGGACAAAGCCCGATTGCCTCGAGGGACTCGGGCCAGTACTCTGAACACACCCGTAACTGGAAGGATCAAGTTCAATCATTGGCCCAGAAAAACCTGAAGCCCAAGTCACGTGGTTCAACGTCGGCGAATAAGAGACGCGTTTTGCGCGAAACAAACGAAAGTTCTTCCAATGTACTTTACTTACGTCACGTGAATGAGATCTGTGTTTCAAGAATTGAAGACTTCACCAATATCGTGGAATTTTCGATTCCAGATGATGTCAGAATACAATTCTTAAATTACGTTCCAGTCTATCAGTATATTCAGTTATGTAGTATTGAACACTTCATTTATTTATTATTTTATCATTTAAGAAATAGAAGCTGTATGTTATTTCTCTTGGTGGCAAGATCACGTCCACTTAGTACCAAACTCGCTTAGGAATTCGGGGTTTTCACCAAGAGGGTGCATAATTCTTACATAACTTTTCGAACGTTTTCTTGCTGAATATTTTTGAGGACAAGGTCTCATTTTAAATCGGAATTGACGATTCATGGTATGGCGCAAGAAATAAAAATTTTAAGCAAAAAGCGCTCAGGACAGATTTGTCAACTGATTCGTCAATATTGTACAACTACACTATACAGGGTGTTCCGTTCGTACCTGCATGACTTATGCATACTTCTAATGCCAAAAATGCTCAAAATGAGGGGAAGAGTTTACATGTTGAAAGTTAGAAACGAAAAAAAAAAAAAAAAAAAAAAAAAACAGTGAAAAAATACGACATCTATTTTTCAATACGAGTTCTAGATCCCCTAACTTATATTTAATGAAATCTAGAGCACATAAAAAACAATTCGAACACAAAAAGTTGGACCATTAGTACGACCCATATTCACCGAGATATGAAGCGCAGCGTTTTGAAACTCACACCACTCGGCTCTTCCGAGTTTTAATCACAAATCTTTCAATTTTCGTGTTGAAAAAAATTTTCAATGGAGATTTTTTCCTCCAAACAAATGAATTAGCAGACTTGGAGTCCGTATGAAAAGCTAGATTTCGTAATTTTTGACTACATTTTTTCCCGCTTCAAACTTTCAACATATTGACTCTGTACCTCATTTTGAGCATTTTTGCCATTGGAAGTATGTATGTGAGACGAACTGTTGCGAAAATGAAGGTCATGACAGTTAAAACGGAACTCCCTGTATAGTATATGAGTAGTTCTGTAAAGTGCAGCCTCGTGCGTATTCAAGTTTTCAGATGGAAAGGGGGGAGGGGGGGTTAAGAATTAACTAAAGTACCTGAATGTAAGTACAAAAAATATGTCAGTTTAAAACTCACCAAAGCATGTCACGTGGCCAATCGTTCAACCGAATTACCTCACCTCTGTCATTAAAACGCACAAATCATTATCTCCAGATGATGAAAGTTGTGGGAGCTATGAGCAGATCCAGAGAGGAAGCTGTCCGATCAGGCATATCGCAATTCCATTAGTCACCCCCCCCCTTTCCCAGTGAAGTAATGCTCGTAAAATTAGCTATCGCTCTCTAGAGAGCAGATAATCAATTTGTGCGAGCCTTTTGTTTTAATTAGCGTGATAAGCGACATTATACTTGCATGGTTGCAAAGAGTTACCGAGCTCCGATAATAATTAGCTGATCATTTCAAGAGAATTTAATGGGTAGGAAGTTCCAGGCATTTTGAGCTCTGATAACAACTGTTAAAAAAGTAACGGTACACGTTTCTATTCCAAAGAAGTGGCTGATACTATGCGTCACAATTGGGAGTGGCCTTTATGACCCAATGGGCCCCGGAAGGGATAAAAGTAATTGCACATGATAAAAGTTTCATATAATTCTACTAGCTGTTCGGCCCGGCGTTGCACGGGCGCTTCGCGCCTTTATTGTAGTGAGGAAAGTTTCGAAAAACTACTCGCCGCCAAGGCGGCTCGATCGAATACACACGAATTCAAAAATCAATTTAATGAAGACAACCATTTCGTAAAGAGCCGACTTAATGTGCCTTCAGGTCAACGCCATTGTCGGCCAGCGCCCTCTACACACAATTGCCAAAACAAAACTTTTAATCAATGTATCTCTCGAGAAGAGTGGAAACTAATCCGCTTGTGCTTTCGACCATTATTATTTTTGAGCTATAATAATAACTGCTTACAAATGGAGTAATGAGTTTAAAGCCTTCCTGATTAATGGACTATTCAACACAAAAATAATTTTTCAATTCGAACCAATACTGTCTGATTTTCTTAGGTAAAACCTTCCGCGTATTTACGCATGCGTCAGGTCTTCTCTGATCTTACCGAAATAGGGGTGTTAGGTAAGATAACAATAAGGGGAAGAAGAATAAAAAACATTTTGAGCCGTATCAAACAACGTAGAACGATGCTCATTTCAAATACATAGTTTAGTTGAACGTGTCAAAAGGATAGCAAATGCAAGTTTTAAATTGAAAACTTCGGAAAATTCCCACCCGCAACCCATCTACCCCTTTTTAAGTGGGATGGTTCGCGAGAGCTAGGCGCGGCTTTCACGGACGGACAGTAAAGCTAGCAATTTGGGGGGTGCGCTGCTTCACTTTTTCAACTGCACTATCATTTGGTGTTAAGTCCGACTTGCACAGCACGCACGTATCCCACAGGGACCCGTTTACGGAGTAGGCATCCTTCACGGCACAACAACACACTCACACAAAGAAAGGACAGGAGAAAGCAAAAGAACATCCATGCCCGAGGCGGGATTCGAACCCGGGACCTCCCCATCCGGATCAGACTTCTCTGACCGCAAGACAAAGTAGCCGTCAACATTGATTGCTTAGCAGGCGTCCTTGTCTACTGGTCAGAGAAGTCTGACGCGGAGGGGAGGTTCCGGGTTCTAATCCCGGCTAGGGTATGGGTGTACTTTCTCTCTCCTGCCCCTGTCCTTTCTTATTGTGAATGCGTTGTTGTGCAGAAAATGGTTGCCTACTTCCTTTTACATAGTAAAAGAAGTATTGTGATCACGAAAAAAAAAATCTGGTATGGACCCCACACTACTTCCTTTTACGTGTAAATTTCTTAGTAGTTGCCTTAAGTGTTAAAAAAAGTGCTTGGAGTAAGCAAGGTAACAATTCAAATATTTACTCCCCTAATTTACCACGAAACAATGCAAAAAATATTTTACAATGGTTATTTTTCTAAACATTGCTGATTTTAATATCATTTAGTGAATTTTTCGCAAAATATCGCCTATAGCGCCAAGTTGAATCCAAATTAAAAAAATAATTTTTTCACCAAATTTGTCGCCAACTTGGCGATATGTCACCAAGTTGGCGTCAAACACTTGGCGACCAAAAGCTTGGCGACATGTCGCCAAGTGGTGGCGCCAATTCATATCACTTGAGTCTGTATTGAAATTAACATTGATTTACCCCAAAAAAGGGGTAAAAGACCCCTTTGGGAACATTCGATTGCAATCACAAGGGGAGGTGCACAACTAGACCCCTCTCAGAGCCTACATACCAAGCTAGAAGTTTCTACGGCATATAGTTTTTGAGTTATGCGAGCCACATCCGCACATACATCCGCACATACGTACATACAGACGTCACGAGAAAACTCGTCGTAATTTACTCGGGGGTGGTCGAAATTGATTTTTCGGCTGTTTGTATGTTGGTAGGTACATATGCACGTACTGACAGGTCGAACAAACTACGCGACATTCATTCAGGGGTGTGCAAAGTCAAAATTTAGACCGAAATTTGAGTGAAATTTTTTTCGTGATCACAATACTTCCTTTACTACGTGAAAGGAAGTAAAAATCACTCAAATTTGAGTCTAAATTTTGATTTTGCTCACCCCCGAATGAATGTTCAGTAGTTTTTTCGACCTGTCAGCACTTGCATATGTACCTACCAACATATAAGCAGCCGAAAAATTATTTTCAACCACCCCCAAGTTAATTACGACGAGTTTTCTCGTGACGTCTGTATGTTATGTGCGGATGTATGTGCGTATGTGGCTCGCATAACTCAAAAACTATATGCCGTAGAAGCTTCTAGCTTGGTATGTGGCTCATTCCACGTCAAATCGCCTAATTTAAATAGTCGGCCGTGCCGTCATGTCTCGGATTTTGTTCAATATTTTTTTACGGATAGATACCTATGAGATAAACTCAAATTAATTTTTTTAGATTTTTTGAATAAAAATTTAGGGTTGTAGAATTTTTTGAAATTTTGATTTTTTCAGAATTTTTGCTTTTTTATTTTTGGTATGCATTTTGAAAAAGCTCTATAACTTCCTCATTTTTCATTCAATTAAGCCAGTTTACGTATCATTTTAAAGCTAATTATTTTCTCCTTCAATATTAGTGACAAAAATGAGATTCTAGAAAATAGAATTTTGCCAATGGTCGTCTGAAGTCAGATTTTGTGTTTTTTCAATTGGTATGTTCAGTAGGTCATATCTCCGGAGTACCAACTAAGAACTGCTCAATTTTTTTTTTCAGTGATGACCACATCATATACTTTTTATGTATAAAAAATTGGAAGGGTGTTTTTTGTTGTTTTGGAATAAAAAATTCAAGTGTGTTTTTTCAGTTGGTATGATCAATAGGTCATATCTCCGGACTACCAACTAAGAAATGCACGACACTTTTTTTCTGTTATGACAACATCGTACCCTTTTTATGTATAAAAAATTAGGAGGGTGCTTTTTGTAGTTTTGAAATAAAAAAATCAAACATGTTTTTTCATTTGGTATGATCAATAGGTCATATCTCCGGATTACCAGTTAACAACTGCGCCATTTTTTTTCCATAATGAAAACATCATGATGTTTTTATGATCAAGAAATTAGAAGGAAGTTTTCTTGTTATTTTGAAATAAAAATCTTACATGTTTTTTTCAAAAAACTTTACTTTAAAATCAACTTTTGAAACTTTAATTTGAGATTCATTCAGCATCATACTTCACAAGCAGATGAAAATGTATCCTGTTTATTACATTCAAATACTTAATGGTAGTTTTATATTGTTCTATTGCTTGCATGCTTTGGTAGTGAAAAGTCGCTGCATAATTATTTTACTCTTCAGTAATTATTTGCTAGCCACTCCATCAACCGATAGAAATTACTATAAAGTAAACTGAAATGTCTTTAAATATACTTTCATTCATAGTTTGACAAAAAAAGACTCGCGAGCTCTTGGTGGTTGGAAAAATTTTATATTTGGTTTCCATTATTCTGAAATCTACGCAACATTTTATAATTTGTTATCAAATGAAAGCATAAAAATTTCATGAATAACAATCTTTATTTCTACGATGTTCCGACAAAGGCAACAAAAGGTTTTTTAAACACAGAAACCTTCTTCACTAATATACCCTTCGTGTCTAATGGCTTGAAGAAGTAATTCTCTCTGCTGCCTACTATTATTAAGGCTCTTTCATATCTTTGCTTTAAAAAATCTTCATTTGCAACCACTTCCACTGCTGTAACGAAAAACATCTGTATCCCCTTTATGTTTTGAGAGGCAAATTGAAATAGATCATGTGCATTTAAAATCTGTCCTTCGACAGTTCTTTGAAGACTTGCCCTTATTGCAAGCCGTTTTATTGTGCCCCCTACTCCATCGCATGCATTCTTGCCATGACTCGTGGCAAAGAAATGCCATTCAGCTGCCATGTCGTGGTCTTCCTTGTGATAGCATAGTTTTTTTTTAATTTTACGAAGTTTTTAAACTTATCGAAAACTTGATTTTTAAAGAAATTTGTTTCAAAAATTCAATATTTTTTTTTTAAATTTCAGAACAACAAAAAACAGCCTTCTAATATCTTGATCATAAAAACATTATGATGTTTTCATTTTAGATAAAAATGGCGCAGTTGTTAACTGGTAATCCGGAGATATGACCTATTGATCATACCAACTGAAAAAACACGTTTGATTTTTTTATTCCAAAACTACAAAAAGCACCCTCCTAATTTTTTATATATAAAAAGGGTATGATGTGTTCATAACAGAAAAAAAGTGTCGTGCATTTCTTAGTTGGTAGTCCGGAGATATGACCTATTGATCATACCAACTGAAAAAACACACTTGAATTTTTTATTCCAAAACAACAAAAAACACCCTTCCAATTTTTTATACATAAAAAGTATATGATGTGGTCATAACTGAAAAAAAAAATTGAGCAGTTCTTAGTTGGTACTCCGGAGATATGACCTACTGAACATACCAATTGAAAAAACACAAAATCTGACTTCAGACGACCATTGGCAAAATTCTATTTTTCAGAATCTCATTTTTGTCACTAATATTGAAGGAGAAAATAATTAGCTTTAAAATGATACGTAAACTGGCTTAATTGAATGAAAAATGAGGAAGTTATAGAGCTTTTTCAAAATGCATACCGAAAATAAAAAAGCAAAAATTCTGAAAAAATCAAAATTTCAAAAAATTCTATAGCCCTAAATTTTTATTCAAAAAATCTAAAAAAATTAATTTGAGTTTATCTCATAGGTATCTATCCGTAAAAAAATATTGAACATAATCCGAGACATGACGGCACATAGCCTTAGGCGATTTGACGTGGAACAACCCATGTAGGCTCTGAGGATGGTCTAGTTGTGCACCTCCTCTTGTGGTTGCATTTGAATGTTCCTAAGGGGGTGTTTTACCCCTTTTTTGGGGTAAATCAGTGTTAATTTCAATGCAGACTCAAGTGATATGAATTGGCGCGACCACTTGGCGATATGTCGCCAAGCTTTTGGTCGCCAAGTGTTTGACGCCAACTTAGCAACATATCGCCAAGTTGGCGACAAATTTGGCGAAATAATTATTTTTTGAATTTGGGTTCAACTTGGCGCTATTGGCAATATTTTGCGAAAAATTCACTGAATGATATTAAAATCAGCAATATTTAGAAAATTAATTATTGTAAAATATTTTTTGCATTGTTTCGTGGCAGATTAGGGGAGTAAATATTTGAATTGTTACCTTGCTCACTCCAAGCACTTTTTTTAACACTTAATAGGCAACTACTAAGAAATTTACACGTAAAAGAAGTAGTGTGGGGTCCATACCAGATTTTTTGAAATAGAACCGTTCAACGGTGCCAG
This sequence comes from Uloborus plumipes, assembly GCA_038373865.1. Taxonomy (NCBI): domain Eukaryota; kingdom Metazoa; phylum Arthropoda; class Arachnida; order Araneae; family Uloboridae; genus Uloborus; species Uloborus plumipes. Next base: position 18,963 of record JAXGGA010001301.1, read on the forward strand.
GCGGATTTTTCGAGGTGTGGCAGTAAGTCAGCTCTATGGCTTAGGGTTAGACGTTAGTCTCTGATGTCTCAGATCACCGGTTCGAGACCAACTTCACACAGTGGATTTTGAAAATAAAGGGGGTAACAAGCTGTTTCCCTTTTCTAGCTGTACCCTCATTATGCTGGAAGTCCGACTTCCAAAGTACACACATGCCATGAGGACCCGTTAATAGGAAAGGCAACCATTCACTGTCCAACAACACACTCACGCAAGAACTGGAGAGGGAAAGTACATCCATGATCGAGCTGGAATTCGAACCCGGGACCTCCCCATCCGCAGTCAGACTTCTCTGACCACTGGATAAGGTGGCCGGCTTTTGACCCGTGTTTCGTTAAAGAATTGGGAAATATTTTCTCTTGTACGTTCAAACCTGCATATGAGGGGCTAGGGACTACACGAAGAAAAAACGGGCACATTTTTTTCCTCTGATAGCTCCATCTACAGTTGTTTAAAACTTACAAAAAAACGGTATACTGTCGCTGTCAAGTTACTTTTTCTATTTCACCACAATGTGAACCGCTGCATCTGCAAAACTGCGTTGCACACGCAAATTTCCGGGTTTTCGGATTCTTGTGAAACGTTGTTTGCGCAAAAACGTCAATACGGTACTCTTGGGCAAACGCGCTTTTGCAGATGCAGCGTTCCACCTGAATTCCGCCCGAAAACATGCAAATCCGTCAAAATTTGAAACTTCAAAAGAGACTTAAATTCAATACTACTTTTCATTAGATATAGAAGGAAGTAAAATTAAAAATTAAAAGAATGCAATAAAATTTGTACAAAAATAAACACCCTGAAAAAAGCTTTAATAAAAAAACGCTAGAGTGTAAATGTAGCCGTAAACATGGCTCGAATTCAGTCATCATCGTTTGGCAACAACCAAACTAAACAGTCGTTTGCTTACATTCTAAAATACTCAAAACATTCTCTTTAGAGCGAAAATGAACGAGTATCTTCTAGAATGTAATTAAAGTTTTGCAACTAGAATTCGATCAAGTTATAATAACAAGAGCTTTTGTTAACTAAGCATTTGCTATCTAGTGCATGTTTGGTTTGTTTCCCGACAGCAATTGCCAGCTGAAACTGGTTGATGGAACAATATGTAAGTACATATTAGTTAAATAAACTAGTATAATGGTTTAACTAGCGGAGTTGATCAGAGTAAATAATCATTTATGTTGAATAGTATTCAAGCTCATTGTAATAAATTTTAATGTACAATTTTAAGACAAGTAAAGCACAAGTCATTTCTGTTAATACGGTACGAGAACGTTGAAATAGAGTTGTATTCATTCTTTGAAATTTTGAAGATTAAATTAAGGCAGGAATTCAAGTAAAACAAGGACGATCGCAACTCTCCAATGCAATCGCAAATTCCCGAATTTGGATTCGTTGCAATCGCTACGAGATGCGATTCTAATGTAATTCGACTTCCAGTAGCGATTGCAATTTGCGATCGCCTCGAAGCGATTGCAATGGTGTTTCACTTGAATTCCTGCCTAAGGGCCGAATTCAAGTGAAACACCATTGCAGTCGCTTCGAGGCGATCGCATATTGCAACCGCTACTGTAAGTCGAATTCAAGTGAATTCGTTTCACTTGAATCCAAATTTTGGAATTTGCGATTGCATTGGTGAGTTGCGATCGTCCGTGTTTCACTTGAATTCCTGCCTTAATCTTTTAATTCACATATTACTACTCATTCTTGCAACTGAGCTTTCGATCGTCTGCAGATTAATCTTAGTTTTTTTCTTGGTTTGAATGAAATTAACTGATCTGAAGTGAAGATTGAGATAAAAATAATGAAAATTGATGGAACGAACCACGAACAAACACAGTTGATCTTTGATAGAGCATTCTGTATTGATTTTGTTGCAACCTGAGATGTAAATAGTCGATTTGTATAAAGTTAATTTCAATATAATATTAAAAAAAAAAAATGATTCAACTTTTCGAATATTCTCCTTACAAAAGCGACACGATTGTAAGCGCTCACATGAAGTGAAAAGTCGGTAAGATTTTACCTTCCTAAGATTAATTTAAAAGATTCGCTAACACTCATTCGATGATACGTACTTGTATCTACAAACTCTGTTTACGAACTAACGTTATAGTGTTGAACATTGCGAGCACAACTTTCATTGCAGCTTCAGATGACTGACTATCATGTCTCAATTAAAAATGCATAGAATAATTAAAGAAAAAAAACTGAATTCAAGTGTCTACTTTTTCAAAATTTAATTATGTATGTAAAACTAATTTTATTTATTCTGCAATAAACAAATTGCTTTTTAACCTACGAACGGCTACTGCACAAGTTGAGCCATTTAAAATATATGATCTGTCACTTTTGATATATTTATTCATTTTCTAATTTTCTCATTTTCTATAAGCTTTATTTCTATAAATTTGTTTGCAATTCTATGAAAAAAAGACATTTTATTCTTAAATACAAATATTATTACCCTTTTGATGCTTAAAAATAAAACTTTTAAAAATTAAATAAGCTAATTATCTATTAGCCCCATACCAGTCACATTTACGAAAAATATTAAATTACCCGCTGTCAGCAAAATATTTTATGAGACGATAATTGCTTACCTAGAATCACAAAAAAAAGGTATTGTTTCTGTACTAAAAAAAAAATTTTATAATTTTAAAGAATTCTTGCAAACCGTCGTTGCTATGAAACGGTGATAACAATGATAATGAGAATTTTGAATGAAGGCTTAACTAAATCAAACACGAAACTCATAAGCGGACCACTTACGTAGAATTTTTATCGCTAGCTACTGGTAATATTTTGAAACATTTATTTGTTGAAGAGCCATCTACTTATATTAAAAACTGAGTATCTATATCTGCTTTTTTTCTTTGAGCGACCTGAACTTACTGAAACTTTCCTCACCATCTTGAAGACGTGAAGCATCTCAATAATTCGAATGATTTTTTTATATAGGAAAAAAGTAAAGGCGTGAAGCGCCTGTAAGCGAGCCGCCTTGGCGGGGAGTAGTTTCTTTAAATTTTTTTCTCACTACTTTCAGGGCACGAAGTGCCCGTGCAACGCCGGGCCACGTGCGTGGTATGACTTGAAATCGAATGAACATTAAATTATATCAAATAATATAATTTCAGAATGAGGTAAAAGTTAGAGAGGGGGGACGTTATGCATCAGCATGCCGCAGGAAGCTAATCTAGCTGCCCTGGCAGCTAGTCTACTTATATTAAAAACTGAGTATCTTTCTCACTATCTTTCTTTCTAACTATCTTTCTATCTTTCTATGTCACGCTTCTTTCTCCTGAACGCCAATGACCTGAAAGTCGAACCAGGTACCGATAGATAGGTAATTTTTCAAGCTTCATTAGTTTCAATTGATATAATTATACGATTTTAATTAGCGAAGATATCAATTAATAAGTAGTCAAGTTTAAAGCGATTAAGCCTAATAAATGATTAAATATGAAATCCATTCTTGCAAACCGTCGTTGCTATGAAACAGTATAATAACAATGATAATGAGAATTTTGAATGAAGGCTTAACTAAATCAAACACGAAACTCATAAGCGGGCCACTTACGTAGAATTTTTATCGCTAGCTACTGGTAATATTTTGAAACATTTATTTGTTGAAGAGCCATCTACTTATATTAAAAACTGAGTATCTATGTCTGCTTTTTTCCTTTGAGCGAGCTGAACTTACTGAAACTTTCCTCACCATCTTGAAGGCGTGAAGCATCTCAATAATTCGAATGATTTTTTTTATATAGGAAAAAAGTAAAGGCGTGAAGCGCCTGTAAGCGAGCCGCCTTGGCGGGGAGTAGTTTCTTTAAATTTTTTTCTCACTACTTTCAGGGCACGAAGTGCCCGTGCAACGCCGGGCCACGTGCGTGGTATGTCTTGAAATCGAATGAACATTAAATTATATCAAATGATATAACTTCAGAATGAGGTAAAAGTTAGAGAGGGGGAACTTATGCATCAACATGCCGCAGGAAGCTAATCTAGCTGCCCTGGCAGCTAGTCTACTTATATTAAAAACTGAGTATCTTTCTAACTATCTTTCTATCTTTCTATGTCACGCTTCTTTCTCCTGAACGCCAATGAACTGAAAGTCGAACCAGGTACCGATAGATAGGTCATTTTTCAGGCTTCATTAGTTTCAATCTATATAATTATACGATTTTAATTAGCGAAGATATCAATTAATAAGTAGTCAAATTTAAAGCGATTAAGCCTAATAAATGATTTAACTTCCAAGACATTTTTTCTTACCGTTGCCATTTTGAATTAAAACGTTAATTAAATTATTGAACTATTTAAAATTCCAAGATATTTATTTCTTTCCGTTGCGATTTTAAGGCAGGAATTCAAGTGAAACACGGACGATCGCAACTCACCAATGCAATCGCAAATTCCAAAATTTGGATTCAAGTGAAACGAATTCACTTGAATTCGACTTACAGTAGCGGTTGCAATATGCGATCGCCTCGAAGCGACTGCAATGGTGTTTCACTTGAATTCGGCCCTAAATTAAAACGTTAATTAAATTGAACTTTTTAAAATGAAAGAGTGTTATTTTTTTCATTGTCATTTTGAATACGTGTTATAACAAAGTTCTAACAATTGTTTTTATTCTAATTATTAATGACATATTTTTTCTCAGGTACCATTTTGAAAATGTGTTTTTAAATAAAATTGCAATTGCTGTTTTTAGAAGGGACTTTTTCTGGCTTCGATCCAAATATTAAAAGAACTTTTTCGTTTAGAATTTTGCAATTAATTTTACCGGAAGAAAGCGGTTTGGAAATAATTGTTTTTGGAAAGGAATTTTATTTGTAATTTAGGGAGAGTGCTAAGTATGCGCTACTTGACATCGTCTTTATTTTTGAGGAAGCATGTGCAAATAATTCGATTGATTCTTTGATGCAGGAAAGCTTTTTAGCGAGCCGCTTTAGCGGGGAGTAGTTTATTGAACTTTTCCTTGGTACTTTAAAGGCGAGCCGCCTTGGCGGCGAGTAGTGAATTGAAACTTTCCTCGCTACTGTAAAGGCGAGCCGCCTTGACGGCGAGTAAACTGTTTAAACTTTCCCCATTTCTTTAAAGGCGAGCCGCCTTGGTGGCGAGTAGTTTTCTCAAACTGCATTCACTACATTACAGCCCGTGCAACGCCGGGCTACGCAGCTAGTTTACTATGAAATTTCTATGTTTATTTAGACGATTTAAACTCATATCGAAATCATCGATTTAACGAGCTATAAGATTAGTAGAAGATCTTACTTCGGTTTACCTTCCCTCATCGAATTTTCTAACGAGATACAGATAAAATATTACAAACACGATGGTATAAAGCTCTCTGAGAAAAAGTGGTCCATTCATAGGGTTGTCGCGATTTAAAAATTTCAATAATTTAGTATTTCTGCAGGTAGAGGAATGTTGGGCAAAGTGAAATAGTTAAGATAGCTGACCTATTTCAAAATGCACGCATTAGAAATTTGTTCTGAAAATTACTGTACGTAAAAATTAAATATTGTATTTTTTGAATGACAACTTGTGTTAAAATATTACCTTTCCTTTTTGGCAGTTAGTTGCACCTTCAAAAAAAGATAGAAATTTTCCACCTTAAAAAGTCATGGGGCAAAGTAGAAAATACAATATTTTTACCATGAAAATTTTTCTATTGAATTATTAACAGTTTTTTTCATCAAATGGACGTGTAACTAAACGAATAAATGACTGATTAATGAAAAATAAACGAATAAATTTAAATATACAAATAAATGGCTTATTTGTGTGTGAGAAAAAGAAATGAGTGAATAAAATAGAGAACGAATAAGAAAATCAGCGAATGTATGAATAAATAAGATAATTAATAGGTAAAAGAGTGTAAATCAATTAATAAATAAATAAAGACGTGCGTGATTTAAAAAAATAATGCATAAGTAAACGAAATGAGCTATTTCACTTTGCCCCATCCACTTTGACCCGCGTGGACACATTACATTGAACATTTAAAATCACATTTTGTTAAGCAAATTTAAAAAACTTAAACTAACTACTGCACTGGACACCAGTAGATCTCAATTAACTCTTCACTGCACGATTTTTTATATTTTCATGAAAAAAATCATTTGTTACCTTTTAAATAGCTCTGAGTTCAGGAAAAATGAAGAAAAAAATTAATCTTAAAAATGTGCCCCAATATATGAGGGTTTATTTGGTTTGTGCCAGATCTGGCACACCGTGCAGTGAAGGGTTAATACTTAAAAATGATAATTACAGACATTTTGTAATTGTATCATAACAGAAAATATTTTTGAAGAACCACGAATATTACAATAAGTGTATAAAATTTTGAAAAGGACTTGTATATATTTTTTCGTTGATCCTTAGATCTCGACTTGAAATGAGTTGATTACCCATTCCGGGATTTCCATGTCTATAATAAGTCATCAAATCTCAACTTTATATCCTCGTATAGCAGTGCTCTGTATACACAAAAACATCGTTTTCTTCTATTTCGGTTTATATGGAATTCAAGGATGGACATTGAATGAAGTTTCTCTTCGAAATATTACTTTTATACAATCCTAGTTTTCTGAGAAAAGTCTCTGAAACGTACGTAGTAATGCACTGTAGACAAATTGTCTCATAGCCATCAAGGTCTCTAGAAATAGTTTTCCATCTGACGACTAACTGGCGTCGTTAGAGCGATATGGGTGATTCTACGCTATTTGAATTCTGACGGCCAATGGAAAAACTTCATGTAAAACTGATTTTATTAATGTTTTTGTATGCTTAAGCATTACAGACTATTATCTTTTATATGAACCACCCAGTTAATTTACTACAATTATTTTATTTTAGCATTTATAGCTGAAAATAGTCATAAATGTATACTCACCTGGCTTGTACTTGTTAGTTTTTATACAAACATGTTCGCCGTTCAATTTTTGCTAACTTGGTATAATGTTTTTTGCCATAATCATACACTTATATTAACATAGAAACATATTTCATCGGTAAACATTGAAATTTTGTTATTATTATTTAAAAAAAAATACACTTTTTGACGGGCCATATCAACAGGGTCACCCTCACCTGGCGAACTTCAAAGACTGAAATTTAGCACAAAAAATGTATAAAGATGATGTTGATTGCGAATAACCAGTGTAATACGGAGTAAAGTTAAAAGCAAGCTAAGATGTTTTTTCAAAAATCGAATATTATTGCATCGGTTCTCGTTGAAAGTGGCTAAAAGCTTACTGCACCAGTCGCTGTAGTATTTTCCCTGGTAAGTATAACTTTTTATATTTCATCGTTACATAACTGTGCGTATGTATAATGTAATGCTTATTGTGTGCAGACAGCAGGATTTACGTGAAGTTCTGGTAAGAAGAACGCGTGACGTTGTTTTTATAGGTAATTTGTGATTTTGTCACTTCTCTGGCGTCACTCCCTGGCAGTTTTGTTCCAAAAAAGGGTAAATATACATTAAAACTGTGTTATAAGCATAATTAATTTCATTTTTAATCTCAATTGCCCCTGTGAATGCAGTTTGAATGAACTTAAATAATGCGGGAAGTATTTTTATTTGGGATCTGTTGTGCGACTTGTATGCAACATGTCGTGCTTTCAAGATTAATTTTTTTTATTTTATTACAACGCGATTTTTTTTTTTAAAACACAGGTTTTATAGAAATGAGTCCATTCTCTGATTCCACACCGAAAAATAAGTGAAACAATTGTAAATCAAACCAGAATTCTGCCAATAGTGTCACTCCCCTGGAAACGCATTTTCCCCTGGTATCGATAAAACCCCCAAAAATTAGAATTTCGTCTGGCCCTTACCACTACAATCATAAAAATAGCAGCGACTAGTAATATAATGAGTATGAAATTAATCAGATTATTTTTTCTTTGGAGACACAAAAAACGCATTGATCGTAGAATCACCCATATATGAGTTATAGAAAATGGGTAAGAGAAAAAGAAATGCGTAATTTTTATTTGTGGTATTCTCCCTTGCATTTTGAGCTCAGCATAGACAAATATTAATTCCCAAACTCTTAAGCAATGCTTTTATAATTATCGTTAAAAAATATCTCGTGGCTCCCTTTTGGTTTCTCGTGGCCCCCTAGATTTAGTTTCCTAACCGTGGCCCCCTAGATTTTTCCGTGCCCCCCCCGGGGGCGGGGGGGGGGGCAAATGGCCCCCGTTGAGAAACCCTGTTCTATAAGAAACTTCGAAATACTTAACCGTAAAGCAGTTTACTTTACACTTCATGCGCAGCGGTAGTGAAGCTACTTTAACGGTCATCGTAGGTTTGCATTATGTTACGTTCATTTCTTTAAAATTTTAGATTTAATTTTGAACTGAGAATGTCCATAAGTACCAAGAGACCTTTAGAACTGGAATGTTTCTTGCAAAATATTGGAATATTTTTGTTCTACTAAAAAATATTCATTTGTATGTGTGGGTCACATTTTCGGTTCAATTCAGAAAACTGATTTTTATCGAAACGGTCTTTAAAGTTAGCGAAAGTTAAGCTAAAATGTAAAACTGAGGAATTAGTATATTAGCTCATAAAGTAAGTAAATATGAAGTAGCATCAAAATAAATTGAAAAAAACTAATATGTCAAATTAAAAAAAAAAAAATCCCCCCTCCCCCCCCCCAATCATGATTTATCAGAAAACACAAATTTCAACTGGCCCTCTTTGGAGCCAAAGTAATAGATTCATTTCTTGAGCAATAATTATACGAACATTTCAGAAACATATGCCCGGACAGCTTCTGTATGGAAAATGACGAGTTTACAGAGAATCGCCCACGTATCAAACTTATAACAGGCTTCCATTGTTCGTCAGCGTTGGAGATTAAATGCAATTTAAATTTCATTCTTCGTTTTAACACTTCAATTCATTCCGTTAATTCTTTCAGTATTCAAGCAATTTACACTAATTCTTTTTATTAATACGTTAACGCCGGCGCGTGCCACCGGTAGCTCGCGCTAGATTAGGCGCTGAAAATCTACTTATATTAAAAACTGAGTATCTTTCTAACTATCTTTCTTTCTAACTATCTTTCTTTCTAACTATCTTTCTTTCTAACTATCTTTCTTTCTATCTATCTTTCTATGTCACGCTTCTTTCTCCTGAACGCCAATGAACTGAAAGTCGAACCAGGTACCGATAGATAGGTAATTTTTCAAGCTTCATTAGTTTCAATCTATATAATTATACGATTTTAATTAGCGAAGATATCAATTAATAAGTAGTCAAGTTTAAAGCGATTAAGCCTAATAAATGATTAAATATGAAATCCATTCTTGCATTGCAAAACGTGGTTGCCATGCCATGAAACAGTAATAAAAATGAAAATGAGAATTTTGAATGAAGGCTTAACTAAATCAAACACGAAACTCATAAGCGGGCGACTAAGGCAGGGATTCAAGTGAAACACGGACGATCGCAACTCACCAATGCAATCGCAAATTCCAAAATTTGGATTCAAGTGAAACGAATTCACTTGAATTCGACTTGCAGTAGCAGTTGCAATATGCAAACGCCTCGAAGCGATTGCAATGGTGTTTCACTTGAATTCGGCCCTTACATAGTATTTTTATCGCTAGCTACTTGTAATATTTTGAAACATTCATTTGTTGAAGAGCCATCTACTTATATTAAAAACTGAGTATCAATGTCTGCTTTTTCTCCTTTGAGCGAGCTGAACTTACTGAAACTTTCCTCACCATCTTGAAGGCGCGAAGCATCTCAATAATTCGAATGATTTTTTTTATACAGGAAAAAAGTAAAGGCGTGAAGCGCCTGTTAGCGAGCCGCCTTGGCGGGGAGTAGTTTCTTGACATTTTCCTCACTACTTTCAGGGCACGAAGTGCCCGTGCAACGCCGGGCCACGTTCGTGGTACGTCTTGAAATCGAATGAACATTAAATTATATCAAATAAAACTTCAGAATGAGGTAAAAGTTAGAGAGGGGGGACGTTATGCATCAACATGCCGCAGGAAGCTAATCTAGCTGCCCTGGCAGCTAGTTAAAATAATAAAAATTTTAAGTATTGTCATTAAAAAACGCTTATTTATAATTACAATTATAATTATTGTCTTGTGATGCAATTTAATGGCCGCCTCACAGAAAAGCAAATTGAAATCGGCCCCGACGTTAATATGTTAAACTGAAAATAAATGGTTTGTATCATGCTCTGAAGTGACACATTTATGTGTCCATTCTGCTATTTACTTTGAGATTATCAAAAGCGAGATCAACCAAATAAAAAAAGTAAAGTTTATTTAATCGAAGATTCAATTTCGCTATTATTTTGACCCATGACCATTCTTAGCTATAAATCACCAACATTCCAAAAGAATGTTCTAAAACGAACCGCAAACTCCTCTATCCTGAGGTTATTTCTTGTTTTGTAGAACTTGATGATAGATGACCAATAGGCGAAAGCTCCCCCAGGATTAGGATTCGATTCGTATGCCCCTATATTCCACCCCTCACGTAGTGTTTTCGCGTTCGATTTCCAACTGAATTTCAAGTCCCTTCCCACGCAGCCGACTTTCACGATTCGGCATTCGCTAAGGCGGGAAATCGTTCTTTATTGCTTTCGACGTGGCCCTCGTAGAAATTCTTCAGAACGTCAAAGCATTTGTTCGAATCCCCGGGGCACACTTCCCCCTTTCTTTCACTCCGAGAACTTTTGATGTTGTGGCATATGTTGGAATTCGCTTCGAAATAGAACTGCCAGCTTTCGAAAAGATGTTTTTTTTACGGCAAAATATTCGTCTCTATGTCAAAACCGTCTCGGTTTTCCCCTCATGTTATTTTCATTTACGAAATGTTAAGGAAAGCCATAATCGAAAATTCTATTCTCTGTTGGAAATATCTTTTTCTCTATAGATAAGCAAAATCAAGTATTCGACTTATATTACCTTTTCAGCATAGTGAATTCACATATTTTTGATACATACTGAATTTTGGTGCCAAAAATAAGATGCTGCTAGACGCAAAAGTAGGCCCGCTTCGTTCTTGACTAACTTTTGATTATAAATATTTATCAGCACCAAACAAAGTTTGCTTTCAGAAATGCTGTGAAGACTCTCTCAAAAAATGCTTGCTAAGTTTGCGAATATGCAAGGCGTGTCTGGGAAAGTAATACCATAATAAAACAATTAGAAGACACATATTGATACGATTGAAGTCGTCCTTCGAAATATTTGGTTTTTAGTGTAAAAAATGCAAATGGGTTTCCAACCACTTCCTCCTTTAGCAGCCCCCCCTTCCCAATTTTTTTTCTCCCTACAGCACTCGCTGCTTCTGCTCTAACCGGCACAGAATGCGTTTTTGATTATTCATTCAATAGAAAATAAAAAAAAAAATCTGGTATGAACCCAACACTACTTCCTTTTACGTATAAATTTCTTAGTAGATGCCGTAAGTGTTAAAAAAAGTGCTTGGAGTGAGCAAGGTTATAATATTTACACCCCCAATCTGCCACGAAACAGTGCAGAAAATGTTTTACAATGGTTAATTTTCTAAATATTGCCGATTTTAATATCATTCAGTGAATTTTTCGCAAAATATCGCCAAAACGCGAAGTTGAACCCAAATTCAAAAAAAATTTTTTTTCGCAAAATTTGTCATGGCATCAAACACTTGGCGACCAAAAGCTTGGCGACATATCGCCAAGTGGTCGCGCCAATTCATATCACTTGAGTCTGCATTGAAATTAACACTGATTTACCCCAAAAAAGGGGTAAAATACCCTCTTGGGAACATTCGAATGCAACCACAAGGGGAGGTGCACAACTAGACCATCCTCAAAGCCTACATACCAAACGAGAAGCTTCTACGGCATATAGTTTTTGAGTTATGCGACATACATACGCACATACAATACATACGTATATACAGACATCACGAGAAAACTCGTCGTAATTAACTCGAGGGTGGTTGAAAATGATTTTTCGGCTGTTTATATGTTGGTACTGTCTAACATTTCGTCGGACATTTCGTCCTCCGTCGAATCTGCGCAAGCGCCAAGTCGTTTCTGACTCTCTCGAAATAGGGGGGAAATGCAACGAGAAAGTTGCAAGCGAACAAAAACTGAAGGCATCGGGGAGTGCGCATCCTAAACCTATCTCCCCTTTTTCAAATGGAAGCGTTCGTGGCTGCCAGGCGCACAATACGCAAACAGACAGTAGGTACATATGCAAGTGCTTACAGGCAGGGGTGCCCACAGGGGGGGGATTATGGCGCAAGCTGCGCCATCAAAATTTTTGGGGGAGATTTTTTTAAACTTATTTTTTTATTTATTTAAATTATTATTTATTATTATTTTTTAATTTAAATTCTTCACTGCTTTTTTTAAACTTAATTTATTCATTAAATTTTTTTAACTTATTTCTTTTATTTCCTTATTATTTATTTATTTACTTTTTTATGTATTTGTGTGTGTGCGCTTAGAATGTCTGGAAGGGAAAAAAGCGATTCTATTCTGCGCAAAATTAGTACTTTAAAAAAATTAATAATCTGTAAAAAAATATTCATAATTAAAAAAAAATAAATAATATTTAAAAAAAAATAAATAATATTAAAAAATATAAATGAATAATATTAAAATAAACAAATAAATAATATTTTTAAAAAATAAATAAAAACAAAAAAGCACAAGAAGGTTGTGAAAAGTTTTTTTTTTGGGGGGGGGGGAATTTGCGCCATTGAGCTTGGGGGGGGATGGGCACCCCTGCTTACAGGTCAAAAAGACTGCTCAACATTCATTCGGGGGTGAGCAAAATCAAAATTTAGACCCAAATTTGAGTGATTTTCTTTTTCGCGATCACACTACTTCCTTTACTACGTAAAAGGAAGTAAAAAGATTTATGTGCATTTATATTTGGTTTATCCAAGCATAACAATCAAAAGAAATGAATCCTCAAAACTACCTATTCGAACTGAAAGTGACCCCCCCCCCCCCCAGCAATGTCACAGCTAGAAAAAAACAAATCAGTTGAATTATTTTCAGTATTTTAAGGCAGAAAGATATATGAGACAATACACATCAAACATGAATAAAAACTAAAGCGAGCAAGAAAAGGCGCTTCAACCACTTCCGTTTGATTATTTCTCGCTTTGCATGCAGGCATGTCTCCCATCAATGCCAAGAATGAAATAGGAGGGACGATCGAATTTGACTCGAACCCCCACCTTTACGTCATTTAATAGAGCATGGGCAGGGGGGGATTCACAGGGCTGCAAATAAATTTTGAAGTATTTATAGAAATGGTATTGAAGATTTTTTTTTGAAAACTAGAAGGGGTTGGACTTTAGTGCAATTTTAACAGACACCGAATGTTTTTGTTTGTATTTTATGGTTCTGTGTTTGTCTTTTGCAGTTTTTATCTTTTATGAAATAACTTTTTTTTCTTCTTAATTTTCCAAGAACAATTGTCATTTCTAATTCGGTTGCTCTTTGCCACAGTACTTCAGTTTCATCTTTTGATAAAAAGAAAAGTTTTCTGCTTTTCCCTTTCTTGGACTCTGAAATTCTCTTTGATGATAAGTCCTGAAGGTTAAACTCGGTCTATTCTATCAAGAGTGTTCTTTAAAATGAAGCCCTAGGGCCAGAACATATACAAATTAAGTACGTTTAAACGTTTTCCGGATAATATGGGAAGATATGGAAAAGGGAATATAATTACAACAATTAGGTTTTGCTAGTCGTAAAAGCACAGGGGAATTGAAGAGGGAAAATTGAAAAACGTTACAAGACAAACCTTATTTCTATACTAAAATGAATGTGCGTATTTTAATTTGTTAGCAAATACAAACTGGAAACAAATAAACTTATGGCATTGAGCTTTCTTACCTTGTCAGCTAGCAAGGAAAGAGCGTGAATGAAGACTTAAAACTGCATTTAAAATTAACTTATTGTAAAAAAAGGCCATAATTCCAGTTGTGTCTAACTTAGGAATTCCAAACTAATTTCATCGGATTCAGAAAAGTCATTTTTTTTCTATTTATAGTAATATTTCAAAGTGCGAATGAGTTTTCACTACCAAAATTTTGTAAAGCTCTAATTTTGACGATTTTTAAGAAATATCTGCGGTAATAACCTTGGTCACTGAGCAGCTAAATTTGCAAATCATTATGGAATTCAAATATTTGCACAAGCGATTCGTCTTTGCTTATACGAACTGTTTAGAGTTGATTTCTTTTTATCTGAATTCATTTTGTAAATTTTATTCTTTAGTCATTTACTTATTACTTTCTTCGGCCCTGATTAAAAATCTATTTCATTCCTTAAAACTGTACATTTTTTTTCTTTATCCATGCTTGAAAATGGCGTAATCGGTTTGAAATTTCCAGGTATCGTTAGGAAAAAAAAACTCTAAATTTTTCTTCCTCATTAACTTCAAGCAAAAGAACCGCTCCGATTTCTGCTACTGGAAATAAATTTCGTTCTCCCAGATACCTTAATGGATAAAACCTACCGCGGTAGACTAATAAAGAAGAAAAAAGAAAAGCAAAAGAATAGAAAAGAAAACGAAGAAGAAAAAAAAAGCAAACGCGCGCGCGCGAGAGAGAGAGAGCATAAAGCAGAGCCGTGGCGGAGATCGTTACCTGGGATGTCAGGGAGGCTCAAGAGGGGGATGTGGAGGCTGAGGGATACAAATGGCGATCTGATGTGACAGTCGGTTGCCCTGGCAACGCAGCCTCCAGAGCCTGTCATTAAGAATGGAGGGGGGAGGAGGGGACTCCCATTCATGGAGAAGGGACACTACAAATTGCTCGGGAGATGTATTGCAGCAGATTTCGCGATGAGCAGGGAGCACCGTTTGTACGTTTCTCGTTTAGATGACTTTGACGTTTATATGCGAGAGAGCCCACCTGTCATGGGGGGAAAAAAGGGATAAGTTGAGTCGAAATGGTGTTATTGTAGACAGCAGCGTATCCAGAAATTAGCTTTGGGGTATGCATATCGTCATTGGGCAGAAACGAACATTCGAAGTGGCAAAATCGAAATATTTATTGGAAAATTGATAAAATCATTTAATATTTAAAAAAATATCACTGTATATATTGTTTTTTTTAACACTAAAGTGCTCAAGCAGTCATTTTGATAGCTTTTTAATTTCAATCAGAAAAACAGTTATGCAAAAATAAGTACACATTTTCTTGAATTTTCGTGACTTCTTATACAACATGTGAATACTTTTATTATTAATGGTAGTTACCTCCCCTCTCTCTCCTTAATTTCTGATTAAAATATATGTTATACCTATATCGCCCAAGCAGCCAAAATGACTACTTGTGCAATCTAGTGTTAAATAAGAAAATCCAGGTAGAAGATAGCATTAAAATTCTTATTCTATCCTACTTGTAATGTCTTTAAGTTGCCAAAAAATCCCCCCCCCTTTTTTTTGCAAAGCTTTGACGACCAAAAAAAAAAAAATGCTTTCCACACAAAAATTGTTGAAAGTTGCATATAATGCTACAGTATTACATGGTTCCTCTCAAGTATTTTGTGTTAAAAAAAATTTCATATGCACATTTTAATGGAAGGTTAAATTTTGAAATTTAGTCCTCTTTTTCAACCATCTGTTTTGTGTACTTTTCCGTGTCGAATTTGTGAAGTTCCATTCATTTTCAGATCTCGGTTTCACTGTCTGTAAAAATATAACAAAATGATGGTGGGTGTATAGTATACGTCCCTATACCCCCCCCCCCCTTGGATACGCTACTAATTGTACATATTTCTTCTATTTCATTTCTTCGGTATTTTAAAATACATTTTTTATTGTTGTTGCCGCTTCTATGGGTAATAATAGAGATGCACCGATCAACAAAGTGGCCGATTACCGATTAATCTGCGGGGTCGATTAATGATCAGGATTCTTTTTTTTTTAATATTAGTTTCACCATCACTTTTTTTTTTCAATCTTTTAGATTCAGAATTTTGAAATAGTTACTAATTTATTTCCGAGAGATGATTTATTTTTTCTTCCGTTTTCCTAATTTTCTCGAAAATAATTTCTAAATTGTATCAAATTCTTTTGAACCAATTTTCATATTGTTGCTTATTAAATTACATTAACACACTAAACATGAGTTTTTTTTTAAGAAAGTTAGAAAGAGAGGCTGTGGTGACTACTCTAACTTAGGAGTCTTTTAGTTTAATTATATGTAGCCAAAAGGTTCAAGACTTTTATTCTTTGAAAATTAGAGTTTATCTAAAAGCACTATATTAACCCCTTCGGCCCTGGCGTTCTATTATTAGAACAAATCTTCATAATGCTCTACATTCTTCCTTTTTAAGAATTTAAACTTCAAAATCCAGTGGATTACTCATAATACATGTAAGAATTCATAAATGGTACCATTTTTGTTCAGAAGATTTCAGCATGTGTTCTGCAGAGAAGATAATGTCGGTTTCTCACCACTTACAGCAAAAAAGTAAATGCAGCTTTTATTACTTCTCAAAATGCTATTATATGTAATTTCATGCATCTAATAAAAATTCCACAGCACCAAATAGACTCTTCATGGCCAGTTTAGTACTTTTAATGAAAAAAATAACTGTGACTTTAATTGTTATTACGATTTTTATATCTGTTCTACTAATAGGACACCAGGCCTTGGAGCACACATGGCCCATTCTTCTTCATGTTCTATTAAGAGTACATACACTGAAGTGACAAAAGTCATGGGATACCTCTTAATATTGTGTCGGCCCTCCTTTTGCCCGGCGAAGTGCAACAACTCGACGTGGCATGGACTCAACAAGTCGTTGGAAGTCTTCTGCAGGAATATTGAGCCATGCTGTCTCGATAGACGTCCATAATTGTGAAAGCGTTGATGGGGCAGGATTTTGGGCACGAACAGACCTCTCGATGGTGTCCCATAAATGCTCAATGGGATTCATGTCGGGCGATCTAGGTGGCCAAATCATTCGTTGGAATTGTCCAGAATTTTCTTCAAACCAATTGCGAACAGTTGTGGCCCGGTGACATGGCGCATTGTCATCCATAAAAATCCCATCGTTGTTTGGGTACATGAAGTCCATGAATGGCTGCAAGTGATCTCCAAGTAGCTGCACATAAGCATTTCCAGTCAATGTTCGGTCCAGTCGCACTAGAGGACCAAGTCCATGCCATGAAAAAACAGCCCACACCATTACGGAGCCACCACCAGCTTGAACAGTGCCTTGCTGACAGTTTGGGTCCATGGCTTCGTGGGGTCTGCGCCACACTCGAACCCTTCCATCGGCTCTTACCAGCTGAAATCGTGACTCATCGGACCAGGCCACGGTTTTCCATTCATCTAGGGACCAACCGATATGCTCACGTGCCCACAAGAGTCGCTGCAAGCGATGTCGTTCTGTCAGTAAAGGCACTCGAGTCGGTCTTCTGCTGGAATAGCCCAAGAAATCCAAATTTCTCCGCACAGTTCTAGCAGACACGTCCATTGTACGTCCCACATTGATTTCTACGGTGATTTGACGCAGTGTTGCTTGTCTGTTAGAATTTACGACTCTTTGCAGACGTCGCCGGTCTCGATCTTTAAGTGCAGGCGGTCGACCACTGTGCTGTCCATGGTGGGATGTTATGCCTGAATTTTCATACTCTCGGCACACTCTTGACACAGTGGATCTGGGAATGTTGAATTCTCTAACGATTTCCGAAATGGTATGACCCATGCGTCTAGCTCCAACTAACATTCCGCGTTCAAAGTCTGTTAATTCACGTCGTGCGGTCATCATCACGTTAAAACCTCTTCACATGAATAACTTGAACAGAAATGAAAGCTCTGTAAAAGCACTGCGCATTTATACCTGTTCTATGCGATGCTACTGCCATCTGAAAATTTGCATATTGCTATCCCATGACTTTTGTCACTTCAGTGTAAGGTGCTTAGTAGTGCTAAACTCATGTTTTGTTTTACAACAAAACACTACTTTCTGTTAAATTATTGCCTCATGACTATAGTTTTTATATTTTAAGGAATTTATTGAATAAGTAGATGCATATTATTGTCTGTTTATATCAAATTACGCACACTGAAATGCATTTTTATTTGATTAGCCAATAGACGAAGTAAAAAGTTGTCCTTGTTGGAAGCCATTCAGTGCCTAAATAGTCTGGATGATTCTGATTTAGAAGATATAGACTTAGATGGGTCTGATGATGAATGGCAGCCATCAAATTATGGTTTGCCGCACTTGATACCTGATGAAGAGAAAGATTCCATTATTTCAGTATGGCTATAACAAACTATTGTTTAGAGTATAAACAAGATGCCGCTTCGTTAGGAATTCCACCTAAAGATCAAATGGATTTGCTCGATTTCACGTTTGATGTAGCAGAAACGTTGGCATTCGCAAAACAAGCAACAGCCGCTACTAAACGTGGGAGGCCATCAGGAAATAGTCCTGCTGTACCACCAGCGAATAAAAAATTAAACCCAGCTGTTAGACTCTGTGGAGATGTGAGGTATGATTTAATAAATCACATGATTGAGAGAAGTTCGAAACAGCAGAGGTGCAAATTAGAAGGTTTCACCTATAAAACAACTTCTTATTATGAAAAATGTGAAATGTATCATGTTTTCATGCGTGAAGGAATTGTTTCAAAAAAATTCACACCAAATAAGTGTAAATATACTTAGAAATAAATGTTCTCTTTTTTACTTAATAACAGCCTGGTGTCCTACTATTAGAACACTTTTTAATTAGTTCCGTAATTGGTAGAATCTCATAATATTACATATTTAACATATTTACATGCATTATAGCATATATATCCACTCATTGATTTTTTATCTACCATATTAAAAACTCAGGGCCAAAGGGGTTAACCCATTTATGCCCAGTTGCCTAAAAACGGGACGCTTGTTAGTTACGGCATACAAAAACCTGTAATGGGTATATCCTTTTTCTGAAGCTGTTTTTCACAAGTTAAATAGTCCTTCTTCTTGAGAAAACCAGTTCGAGCCACTATTTGGACATCAGAGTTTATTTATTGACAGCTATTTTCAGACAAATCAGTCAAGCAACGATCCAGCATGGGTAGCCACAGTTTTTTTTGTAAGTTTTTTTTGCGAACTTATTTTTCATAAAATGAAACTATATTTTAAAATGAGTTGCTTAAAATTGATCAGAGATGCCTTCTGTAATGTTACTTTTCACAAGTAAAGCAAGTAAGGTCGTATTTTGCTCACATATCTGCAAAATATCCCGTAAACAGGACGTTAAATAACTTAATAAATATGGCAACGGTGAACTATTTCAAGCCTAAAATGTATGTAAACCATTCCAAGTAAGAGTTTTAAGCAGATAAAAATTGAAAAAAAAAAATTGTTAAAAAAAACTTGGGCATAAATGGGTTAAGGAGAAAAGTATATCGATATATGAGAAATGTCCAACATTGTGTATATTTGCTCAAAATGGGAAAATCAATTTTTCAAAGCATTTTCATCAACCGAGAGGAGTATTTTTTTACATTTCATTCTTTGAATTATTTCTTTTATTTTTATTCACTACACTTTTGTTCTGCATGTTATACTCATGTTTGCAGAAAATTATTTATTCCTTTTTTGTGAATTTATTCATCGTAGTTTCTTGTTCAAGGCACACTGAAAGCAATTACATTTGAAGCATTTTTTCTGCCAGTTGATCGGCGAAATTTGACTGATTATAAATAAAATTAAACACTCATGTTTTCGCATTCCAATTTAAAAGTTCTGGAATTTAATTATTTCTAATTGTGTCACTTGAGTATCAGCTGCGCGGGTTATGTTTTAATATTCCATTCAGTTTTATGCATTGTATGGGCTGTTTGTCTTGTTTTTATTATGTACAGTGAATTCGCATTTATGCGCCGGCCCAAGGGACCAACAGAAAAAGGCGCATAAGTGAGAGAGACACATAAGTGAAAAAGCCTATTTAAAATTCTAAAATGCAGCATAAGTTCTAATGAGAGCATGAATAAGGATGTTTCTATAGAAAATAGTTATATTACTACGATTTGTCAACTACTGTAACCTAATTAAAATGATAAGGATAAAACAAAAATAGTAGTATACGTAATCACAAACTTTTAAACGATTAACAAACTTTTTAACTTTTTAAAACCATCCATAATAGATATTTATCCCTCTCCGAATTTTTGTTCATGTATAAAAATTGCCTTCCGTGAGCAATAAAAGCGAAAGATTAAAGAGGAAAGTGAAGAAACATGCTCATTTTGTAGGAAAATAAATTAAATTGTTTGCATTTTACGAAAAATTCGGCGCATAAGTGAAATATTTATCTTTAGAGCGATGCATAAACGAATGAAATTATCATTATATTACTATGGGATGTGAAGGGACCAGTGAAAATCGTCGTATAAGTGAAAAAGGCGCATAAATGAGTCATAAGTGAGAGTTCACTGTATTTTCATACTCTATGTTACAGTAAGGATTTCAGAGAATTACATTTATTTACGATTAATAAAGTATTTGTCACAGTTTCTTGGTGAAAGTATACTTTCAAAAATAATGTTTAAAAAAATATCCGCCAATTAATCGGCAAAATTTTACTGATAATGAATAATCGTCAAAGTGGCTGATTAATCGGTGCATTCCCAGGTAATAACCTCAAAATTATGATGCTTCTACGAAAAGATGACCACCGACATTAGCCATGCTTATAGTTTGACCACGAAGAGATGGCGCGTGACTTTGGGGTTGAAACGAGCCGCTTCATTTTAAAACACATGATTTCAGCGTGAAAATTAATTTTTGACGAACTTTGTTCATCAAAGTTTTCACTGCCTGCGTATCTCTCTGATTGTACCTTTTATAAATTAAAGAGGTCCGTTTCTGCTTCAAGGTTACTCGCCATCTCTCCGCGGTCCAACTTTACCTCTTTTTCGGGTAATAGGAAAAGGTAATTACCGATGATTTAAGTGGAAAACTTCTGAAAAATGACGACAAAAGTAACCAAACTCCAATATGTGGCAGTGACCCTTTTCTATTATATCTTTCATATGTAATGATGGACTTACGTCAGTCTGCTCTGAGGTACAAATATAATGATTATTTGTATGGAAAAACTTGGAAATTTCAGAGCTTTCAAAGTACATCCTTAAAAATGTCACACCGTGCGAATGGGTTGACCATGTTATGGCCCCTTTGGCTCACATTTTAGACAGAAAAAAAAAAAAATCGCCTTACTTAAACCAAGATAGCGAAAAGTGCCCACTGTAATGACGAGAAAAGGAATGTAGACGTAATGAAGAGTACAAAGGGCCTGCCAAAGCGATGGCGCGAAAATACATTTCTGCGATAAGGCAATCCGAAACCGTGACTGCAGAACCCGGGGCACGATCTCCGTGTTCCCCATAGAACGAAAAAGAAAGAGTTCCGTAATGACGAAAGCAATCGCGGCCGGAATACAAATTGGAACATAATCTAACGAATATGGCACCCGGTTGCCTAGCAACGGCTAACTACGGCGATCCTGACATCGCTGCCAGTAAATAGCCGAATTCCTTTTCATTCCAGAGAGCATCGTTCGAAATTTTCATGTGTCGCAGAGAATCTCCAAATAATGAGTTCGGCGGATGAAGAGAATTTTCGAAGTAGCGCCGATTTTCCTTTTCTTGGGGTTGATGGGGGGGGGGGGGGGCTGGTTCTCTCATAAAATAGAGTCGTTGAATTATTTAGAGCTCGAGCGAGAATTTCGACGAGGGCTCTCGAAATGAATGCGGTTGTAGTGAAGGATGCTTCAAGTGTTTCTCTAGAGACTGAGGAATTCTGTGCCATTTTTCTGGAAAGATACATTTTTGAGTGAGGAGGACAGTTCACAGAAGATTACCAAAAAGAAAAACTTGATTGTTCGTGATAATATTCTAAGGCATTGTACTAAATAATATTGGAATTACCTGATGTTAAATATCAAGAAAAAAGGAAGATCTGCAGAGAAAGTAAAAAGGCAACTTTGAAAATTTACTTTACATTTAACAAAAAGCAGTTTTTAAACTTCTTTTGTAACAAAATGCAGTCGTAGTCCATAGGGAAAATCGGAATAATTTCGAATAGCTTCGTTTAAAGAAGTATGATTTATATCAACTTAATAGTCTTGAACCTAGTATGAACTGGCAGACAGAAAAAATGGATCCTACCCTAAACAAAGTATTTTTGAAGAACAGACTATGTATACGGAAAAGAGGTCAGAACGATATGTACTCTTTATATACGACATATCCTACACATATAACTAATTAAAACCCCACTAATTACTATTGTGCCAACCTGGGGAGGGTCTAAACTCGGATGTGTGTTGGTTGAATTGTAAATGAAATACTTCATTTTAATATCTTTAAATAAGTATAGTGTTTTTGAAAAGACATTGCTCGTGGTATTGTCACTTGTTTGTGAAAATTCGTACATTGGAGTTTGAAATGAAGGTACCAAGTTCCAAGCTGACCTTCAGTGAACTGAGATACAGGCCCATGAAAAGTACACTTTTTATCATATTTTGATGACAAAATTGTTATTTTTTCACAGCAGTGAAAATGAGCCATGTATTTAACCCATTTATGCCCAGTAGCCTAAAAACGGGACGCTTGTTAGTTACTGTATACAAAAACCTGTAATGGGTATATCATTTTACTAAAGCTGTTTTTCACAAGTCAAATAGTCCTTCTTCTTGCGAAAACCAGTTAGAGTCACTATTTGGACATCAGAGTTTATTTATTGACAGCTTTTTCAGACAAATCAATCAAGCAACGATCCAGCATGGGTAGCCACAGAAAGTAAGTTTTTTTGCGAACTTATTTTTCATAAATTAAACTATTTTAAAATGATTTGCTTAAAATTGATCACAGATGCCTTCTGTCATTTTACTTTGCAAAAGTAAAGTCAAGTATGGTCGTATTTTGCTCACATATCTGCAAAATATCTTATAAACAGGGCGTTAAATCTTAATACTATTATAAATGCGAAAGTTTGGATGTTTGGATGTTTGGATGTTTGGATGTTTGGATGTTTGTTCCTCTTTCACGCAAAAACTACTGAATGGATTTTAATGAAACTTTTACCATAATGTAGCTTATACATCAGAATAACACATAGGCTATAATTTATAACGATATTCGAAAAAGTTTGATTGGTAGCGCTTTTTTCATTCCAATTTAAGGTACATATTTCGCATAAATCCGCGAAGGCTTCCAGCAAAGTAATTCAGTATTTAGTGCATCATCTCAACTCCCTGTCGATAGCTAGAATTGCGTATATCATTTCCGCTTTTTGCATTAAATGTTCAAGGCTTTTCTCAAGTCAAATCAAAAAGTAATTTTTTTTCAGCTTCATGGTTTTTACATAGACATTGGAAACGAACGCGCCAGCTCTTGAACGAGCTTTTACTCTATGATTTGTATTTTAAAACATTAGTAGATTGTTCACGGCGTCAATTATTTTCTCGAATTTTGTAAATATGTGTTTTAGAGTATCGGTAACGTAACCGCTAGAAGAGATTGGCAACTAATAAATTGATTAGGTTCATTATTTTCGAATTTGATGGAGCTTTAAATACAACTTAACGGTATTTCTTAAATTTCTTTGCTTTGATTGGTCACTTTCTCTGGTACTTATAATAGGGCAGTTCCTTAGTATCCGATTGAACAGGAATTTTGCCAAATTTGCTGCAAGATTTTAATAACTGAGATTCTCGGCGATTTTTTCAACTGACGCCTATTTTTGTGCCGAAGACTACGTAATAATACTTTACTTTTTACACGACGTAACCAAAATAAACCGATTATTGTCTGATATTTATCAACTGCAGCAAAATATCCATCATCGATATAATACTCCCACATTTGAAAAGTTCAGTTTTTTTTCTTTTGTTTTCCGATTCCGAATGTATCCATTAAAAACCTTTTTAAAATTATGTCAAAAAGTAAAGTAATCCACATACTAAATTAATAAAACCCTTAAACAAGACTAAAATTACCACTAATTTGCATTTTTGCATAAATAACTGCTAAATGTTCCCTATTAATTTCGAAATCATTTAGGACAAAAACTTTTAACGTCATTTTGTGGTCAGCAATAGTATCTCAGAATTTGACAACTATTTCTCTGTGACAAAAATTAGTGACATAATAATACTTAATGTATTTTCATAAATTAAGTAGGGGAGCAAAATTATTCTAGGTATCCCAAAACAGTTACGCAAAAATTTGGCGACATTTTAAAAATCGCCAAGCGGTGTGTTCTGAGTTCTTTCAGTTCAGGAAAAAAAAAACAAAGGTGAGTATATAAATTGTTTCTCAATATTATTATTGACCCAGGCAACGCCGGGTATTTTTGCTAGTAGCTTAATAAATATGGCAACGGCGAACTATTTTAAGCCTAAAATGTATGTAAACCATTCCAAGTAAGAGTTTTAAGCAGATAAAAATTGAAAAAAATAATTGTTAAAGAAAACTTGGACATAAATGGATTAAAGAGTTTATTAAATAATTTATGTACATTATTACATAGTTTGCATACAAAAAATGTGGTTGAACCTTAATGAATGGAGCAGTGAGGCCTCAAACATGGCACTTTTTTACACATATTTCAATTTAGGTGCTAAATGTCTTGCTGTAATCACTAGAACTTCTGCTTACCTTGAATGCATGAAAATAATCGGAGAAAAAACATACCGATTTGGAAAAATTTCTACTTCGAGCTCCATTTTACAAATTTTTAAAGGTCTCAATTTGGGGGGGGGGGGGGGAACAATACGCGTCTTTCAAAATCGTAAGAAAGAACAACTGTAAAATCTGTACAAATAAAGCAGAGAATACATTTATATGTGTGTGTGCATGTGTATGTTCCCTAAAAAAATCCACAGTTTGAGTTGAATCTGGACCAAATTTGGCAGGGAGGTACATGGTGACCCGGGAAGGGTCGTAGGGGCCTTTTCGAACATCAGAAAAGTACCGATCCGTTCGAATTTCAAATAAAGGACCCAGAAATGGTTTTAAATGGCTCTTCCTACCCGAGATAATTATCGGATCTTCTCGATTTTTTACTCGTTGAAAAGATCGGGAGAAATTCCTTTTTGGAAGATTTCTTTCCTGTGGTTTTGAAAACTGCTAATTGATATCTTCACCTGGAAAGCAGATACAAGCATTTTTTTAATTTGGAAACATCAATTTTAAATTGAATTGTAAAAAGTCGTTTGCACGAGCGTGAAATAAATTAATTGGCGTGAAAGAAATCATTGATAACAAAAAGGTGAATAAATAGCTGTTACCATGTTTTTCTTGAGTATGAACAAATAAAATTGTTGAGTTTGCTTTGAGGCTTTTGAGGCCGGACGCGAGGGAATTTAAACTTTGGCGGCGATTGATTCATTTTGCGTACTGCGTGCCGGCAATATATCGACTTTATTTTAATCGGGACTTTTAGACGCGCATCACTTAACAAAATTTTTGTTCTCTAGGTAGACCGTGCAAAGCCGGGAAACGCAACTAGTTTCCAATAAAATAAAAATTTGTATGTACAATGCTTGTGGCTCTTATAAAAACTGCCTCTTAACCTCCCTTTGCCACAACAAAAAGAAATAGAATGAGACTTAGTTTAGCTTCACAAAAAGAGCTCTGTCGCTTTTACGCCTGAACTTTTTCCCAGTACAGCAGCAATAATATAAGAAGGGTCGATGCTCAATAAAAGTAACACATATTGAATTCCGTCTTTCCCACACACGCGGCAGGTGCAGAATGAAATGGCCGGCGGAAACTGTTCCAGCCGAAATCGGAAAATTAGATTCTAGATATGGAGCTCGTATTTCAATGCATGTACAATACCGCGGACGTCTCTATCTGGGATCATTACTAGGCTGTCGTCGAATTCAGCGGGACTTTTGCTGCTTCGTTAAGAGTTATCGATGCATTTATGCATGTATTTATAACTAGTGAGTGTGAATACCTCGTAATTCTTTTTAAAAATGAAGGTTTCAAGAGTGTTTTCTTATTAGATGGGTCAAGGGCAGATCTAGAAATGTTTTATGAAAGGGGCGATTGATTTTATTACTTATCTCTATCTATACATCTTGGTTTGCAAATGCTGACCTCCTATGTTTCGGACTTCAATTGCGAAACGGATCCTGAAAAGAGCCCTAAACCTCCCTTCTACTAGCATCAGAGACAGTCTAAAATGGCCCTATTTTGAACTTCAATGCTGCAAATTCACCGGTGGTGAGCCCCTCAGCAGGGGGGGGGGGGTGATCGCGTCCCCATCGCCTCTCTCTTGTCTCCGTCCCTGCGCCATTGTGCCCGAAAAACTGTTTCCTTGAGTGTTTTTTATCATTATTGTTATTATTAGGTTGGTGCGTATGAAATGTCGGATTCTCTTTACATGCGGACGTTTGTCTCCCTGTTTTCGTTATACTTTTGTCTTTGGCATAACCTCATTCATAGTCGTATTGTCCATTGCCAGAGACTTATTTCAGCAAAATAGGTTTTCTCGAAGGTCTTCCCTTTTGTTATTTCTTCTGAGTTTATTGCCGATATGAATTCTGCCGACATTCGCTTCCTTTTCTTATATGAGTACAAACTTGGTAATAGTGCTGCAAAAGCTGCACGCAACGTAAACCAAGCGTTTGAGGAGAATA
The DNA here is from genome assembly GCA_038373865.1 of Uloborus plumipes. Taxonomy (NCBI): domain Eukaryota; kingdom Metazoa; phylum Arthropoda; class Arachnida; order Araneae; family Uloboridae; genus Uloborus; species Uloborus plumipes. The sequence continues at coordinate 45,677 of JAXGGA010001301.1, forward strand.
CGGTTAACGATCGGAAAGTGCAGCGTTGGTTCGAAAAATTTCGGACTGGCGATTTTTCACTGCAAAATGAGCCGCGCGGAAGACCCAAAACGTCTGTGAAGAATGATGACCTGAAGGCTCTAGTGGAAGCGGATCCAGCCGTATCCACGAGGGAACTTGCTATCAGGATGAAAGTTGACCATATAACGATATTGAGACACCTTTCTGAGATTGGCAAGGTTAAGAAGATGGACAAGTGGGTACCGCACGCACTGACAGAGCGAAATAAGCTGGATCGGTTAAACGTATTGCGAAACTGAACGAACTGGAATATGAAGTATTGCAACATCCACCATATTCACCGGATCTCTCGCCGACCGATTTTCCTTTTTCAAGCATTTAGAGCTGTTTTTAAGGGGCAAACACTATGAAAATGTAGACAGTCTAAAAAACTCGATATCAGAGTTTATTAATTCTAAAGACCAAAATTTTTTTAAGACAGGCATCTACGCTTTAAAATCTCATTGGGAGAAGTGTATTGAAGCGAATGGAGCATACTTTGATTGAATAAACAGCTTTTGAAGAAAGATATGCAGTTTTATACAATCACTTAAGAATCCGACATTTCATACACACCAACCTAATATTTATTTATTTAATAAATAATAGTAACGTAGACGTACTATGCCGTTGTTTAGTATGCCATTTAGTTCTAATTTTTCCTTAGCTACCAGTTTTTTCGGCACTCTTTGTTTCTATAAGAGGATTTCTTCCTCCATCTTGGTTACTTCCTATTCCAGGCTGTTGAGTGCTAATAAGTTCGAAGCTGCAGTCCTTGGATGGAATGATCGAGTTGCGATGCATTACCTGTAGTCTAAAAATGCTTTTCTGAACTTCAATGCTGAAAATTTACCCGTCGTGAGTCACTCAAGGGTAAGGCGATCGGACCCACCACCCCTCTCTTTTATCCGTCCCTGAGATGAATTAGCAGCAGCCACCTTCTTCCAACGCAATTCTGAAGCGCGAACGACAAGAATATTTTTTGTAGAGCTTGACCACTGAGAGATTACGGATGAACTGGAGGCTTAAGCGGAATATTTCATTTTGTAATAGGTAGGATCAGTAAGGACACGCGAGCAGTAGAAACTTTCTCGCGCGTCCTCGCTGATCCTACCTATAGCAAAATGAAATGGTATTCCCAGTTCCTCCCCAAACGCGACATAGCATAGCTATACAATACATTCTGCCGTGAGAAAGTAAAGCGCAGTGTCTGCAAATTTTTCATTTTCACATTTTTACATTTTGTCCCTATTGTACTTTAGTTACAAATATTTAGATCCATGGCTCTCTTTTTTCAAAAATTTGTCTCAGTTTCCCTACTGTTGTGTTTTGAAACTCAGAGAGAATTATACATAGCTCTGTAAGTCAACCATGTATCTTCTATATGGTTTCCATGCAGATACAACAATTTTAACTGTCAACAATGAGCATATGTCTTCCTAGGTTTCTCACCCTTTTATTAATCATACATTAATCATACCCTGTGTGACGAGGGCTGGCGTCTCTAAGAAAAATTAATTTCTCCACTCTCAACACTTTTCCCCTGATAGTTGTCATAGTTACGGCGCTATGAACTTTTCCCCCACTTAGCTTTTGCAACAATGGTTAAATGCAAACGGTTAAAATTGCTTTGTGCGTAAACTATTATTCTATTGAAAAACCAACGTTAATAAAACACAACTTATTCTTTGAAATTTTTGCTTTATTGATGTGTGACTAGATTTGTTAGAAAACGTTTAGAAATAACGGAGACATGAGGATATAACTAAAAGAGTAAGCTTCATTCGATAATCATAAAATAATGAAATGCCTCAACAGCAGCGCATAAAAAAATAGTGGCGCTGTTTTCTTTGGTACCGTTTCTATGGAGAAGACGCAAAATTTCTAAACTCGATGCGCCTATTTCAAAGTAACCAAGTATAATTGGATGGTGTTATGCAAAAAGGAGTTAACCCACAAAAACCTGATTTTGAGATAGTGGGCTTTAAAGTCAACAAACTCTGGCTAAAATCATGGAGCTCTATATCAATATACTAATGATATGTTACCATGAAATGCTGATAGGGCTTAAATATTTTTGCTTAATGTAGAAAGCAACATATTTTACCATCACAGTTGGATAACTCATTTTTTTATGTTTTGTGGGTTAACTCCTTTTTGCATAACACCATCCAATTTTAGTGAGTGGTATCATCTTCAGCCGTGGATATGCGCTCACTAGAGATTGTTTACGAAATACAACTGAGTTTGAGCTGTAGAACACTTTTGATTAATCGATATCTTGCTTAACCGGTGCTCATGTAATCGATGCTAATTATGATTCTCTAGTGATCTAAATTGTAACTCTCTTCATTTTTCGAAGACAAGGGAGCCCATCCTCCCCAAGAGCTTGATGCACCCTTCCTTCTTAATACTGCTGAGCCCCAGCAAAAAAACGAAAAAAATACCCTAAAAACACCCCTCTGAAATTTTCAATGGCGCAGTCTTATCCCCCCCCCCACACTATGGTGTACACCCCTGGAGAAGAGCCCGATTTTATGTAGAATAAGTATCCAATGACTAATGATATTTTTGTTCCACCGATTTAAAATAGAGCTGCACGAAACATTTTCTCTTTGAAGCAAAAAGAACTCAGGCTAAATGCTCTTTCCCAAAATAAAACATTAGAAGAGAATGATATTTTTCTCCATAAAGGAGTAGAAAGTACAAAGAACATTTCCTCCTTGCTTTTTTTTTTTTTTTTCGCTTTTCCGAGTACTACCGACTGTGTTTACACATCCATAAATTCCTTCTCCTTTTTCTTCGGACTAACCTATTCAACGGCGGCCATTCAAAAAACTTTCTTTTCAGAAGAAAAGTATTTTTTCTCTCCCCCTACTCCGAAATGGCATCGCTGATAGGTGATTTTTCACGCTGGGTTCAAAATATATTTCATTTTTGAAAAAAAGATTTTTTGCGAGAAAAGTAGTTATGAATCTGATTTTCGATCTGAACTTACTCGCGCCATTAAGCTTCGCTTTTTTAAAATGTTTCTCATTGAATGTCTTACTCATTTCGAATAAATATTACTGTCTGCGACAAAATATAAACCGTCAATGTAAGAAAATGAACATAATGAACAAAAATTTTTGAATTTCTGACGCAAAATACTTTGGAGGATATAGCCCGTTAGTAAAGTTACCAAACTGACCAAATTTCTGGCCACGATTCTTCTCCATGGAACTATATTTTAGTTCCTCAAATTCAATATTAAAAAAAAAAAAGAAAAAACTTGCTACGATTTTAATTTTTTTTTCAGTAATTTTTTCATGTTATAATACTTTTACCGTATTCATATCGCATTTTTAACTGCCATGAAAGCTATCATTTTAGTTTTTCTTACCTATTTTTAGTTTCTCGTCCTTGAAACTTAAACATTTTTAAAAGTCAAGAATGTATTAAATTGCTCAGTATAGTAGTGTAATATAATACTACGATAGAGACTTATAAACCGACTTCAATAAAGGAGGAGGTTATCAATTCAAAGCGTATACTTTTTTTTTGCTTGTTCGCACATAACATCTGATCTACTGAACCGATTTGAACGATTTTTTTTAATCGATAGGAGATGGTGTAACTTAGGTACCATGTACTCATATGACGATATTTGTTTCAGTGCAAAAAATCTAAGAAAAATAAATTTATTTCATTGCCCATTAAATGATTAAATTTTCACTCCTTGTTGCAAAAATTTGTGATCGCAACAAAATTGATCACATACTTCCTTTTAGTGTAAATTTCTTAGTAGTTGCCTTAAGTGTTAAAAAAAGTGCTTGGAGTGAGCAAGGTAACAATTCAAATATTTACTCCCCTAATCTGCCACGAAACAATGCAAAAAATATTTTACAATGGTTAATTTTCTAAATATTGCTGATTTTAAGATCATTCAGTAAATTTTTCGCAAAATATCGCCAATAGCGCCAAGTTGAACCCAAATTCAAAAATAATTTTTCGCAAATTTGTCGCCAATGCGATATGTCGCCAAGTTGGCGTCAAACACTTGGCGACCAAAAGCTTGGCGACATATCGCCAAGTGGTCGCGCCAATTCATATCACTTGAGTCTGCATTGAAATTAACACTGATTTACCCAAAAAAGGGGTAAAACACCCCTTGGAACATTCGAATGCAATCACAAGGGGAGGTGCACAACTAGACCATCCTCAGAGCCTACATACCAAGCTAGAAGTTTCTACGGCATATAGTTTTTGAGTTATGCGAGCCACATACATACTTACATCCGCACATACGTACATACAGACGTCACGAGAAAACTCGTCGTAATTAACTCGGGGGTGGTTGAAAATGATTTTTCGGCTGCTTATATGTTGTTAGGTACATATGCACGTGCTGACAGGTCGAAAAAACTACGGACATTCATTCGGGGTGAGCAAAATCAAAATTTAGACTCAAATTTGAATGAATTTTTTTCTTCGCGATCACAATACTTCTTTACTACGTAAAAGGAAGTAAAAAATCACTCAAATTTGAGTCTAAATTTTGATTTTGCTCACCCCCGAATGAATGTTCAGTAGTTTTTTCGACCTGTCAGCACGTGCATATGTACCTACCAACATATAAGCAGCCGAATATCTTTTCAACCACCCCGAGTTAATTACGACGAGTTTTCTCGTGACGTCTGTATGTACGTGTGTGCGATGTATGTGATGTGGCTCGCATAACTCAAAAACTATATGCCGTAGAACTTCTAGCTTGGTATGTAGTTGCGTATGATTCTATATATTGTTTTTGCGCCGACTTCAAAACTTATGTTTAAAAGTAGTTTCGATGGTGTCAAAGAAGTCACTTTTTAGAGCAATTTCCAACTGAAGTCGGTTCTATTTTTTTCTAAAATTATTTTATTTGAAAAAGGCCATTGACATTTGAAAGATTAGTTTACATAATTATGTGTTATCAATTTGTGATCATTCTTTATTGAACAGCCCTTTTACTTTCTTTTTATCAGAATAATTTTCATAGCTACAATAAGACGGAAAAGTTGTTATATGGTATGACTAGCTGATGTGCCCGGCGTCGCACGGGTTTAAATGCAACATGCCAAATCTAAGAAAATAAATATATAACTTTCATCTAAGCCCAGTAGAATCATATTTCTCAAAGGTATTTTTTTTTTTTTTTGACCATGTGGCAGATTAACTATGTGTGAAGGAGAAAGTAGAATCAAACTTAACTGCGTTTTTATTTTTTCCGTGTGATTTTACAAAAAATCGCTTTTTATTTTTTAAACTGTTGCCAAAAGCAATTCTCTTTTTATTTAACCCGGTATCGATTATTGGCAGATAAATACAAAAATCCTAAGAAAGCAATAAATTTCATAGTTACTCCAGAGAAGCCTTAATTACACAAAGTTTTCATTATGATTACTATTAATATTATTGCTGCGAGGCAACACATTTTTGCAACAATGGGTTGAAAATTTAATCATTTAACGGGGAAATTACATAAAATTAACTGTTTTCCATAATAACTTTTTTAAACTACGTTTTTTAGATATAAATTATAGCCTATCCTGATTCCTGTTAATGTAGCTATCTATGGTGAAAAAAATGGTTAAAATCGGTTCAGTAGTTTTGAAGATTACCCCGGACATACATACATACATACATGCATACAAAAGTAGTCATTTATGTATATAGATTAGAGCGTGGGAAATTTTTTATTGATGTGGACATTTTACATGAGCCAGCTTTTTTGCACAACTAGAAATTTAATACATAAAAAAAACATGTCGATGCACTTAATGGGCACATTTTTTTTCTCTGCACTAGCACTCCTCATGCAGAAAAACCACTTTTACACAATTCAATTTCCACACTATCTGCTGATAAGTTTTTTTTTTGCACTAACACTGCACTCGCAGAGAAACTACTTTTACGGAACTCAATCTTCCCCTAAGAAGTGGCGCTCTCACACACGCACACACTTCGTAAAGTTGGCGATTTGGCGACAGGGCCACAAAAGCATCAGAAAAAAGGGTCATTCCATGTGAAATGAACAAAAATGAGAAAAAAGTGGTGGTCGCATGGTAATAGATTTTTATGAAATTTGGTATACAGGTTCATTTTATGCATATATAGACACATCTAAAATAGTTTGACTCAATATTTTTTATTTTAGTCGTTACATGCAACTGAAACTTGGCATGATTGAGCATCATGCGCACAAATGCTAAATGTTGTATATTAGAAGCCTTATATTTCATTACTTATGTCATGTAAACAAAAAATTTTTATATTGCCGTAATCTATGGAAAAAGGTTAGTTATCAGTCTGGCATTTACTAGTTTTATTGCAATAGTTAATTTTTTACTGAGTAGTAAAAACTGAAAAAAACTTTTCATAAAATTAAGCATTTTATTTTATATTCTCGAGCTTTAAAGAATGCATTAGCATTCGCTTACATTAATACCCAGTAAAGTTCCAAGTATCATAAAACAAATACCTCACTTTTGGAGTTATATTTAAACTCCTTAGTCTGCAAAATCAGCTTTAAACTTAGAGACATTTTGTAAAATGACGATTTTCCCCTTTGTTTAGTCCACAAAATTTAAATGAGAGACAGTTCGGACAGCTGTTAATTTTTTTTAAAAATGTAGGGCTATGTGTTTACTATTAGCTTCGAGAGTAATAAAAGTGCCTTTTTAATTCCAAAGTTTAAAAAAAAAATCACAACAGCAGCATTATATTGGGTCATTCCATGTGAAATGAGCAAAAATGAGAAAAAAGTAGCTGCCGCATGGTAATAGATTTTTATAAAATTTGATACACAGGTTCATTTTGTGCATACATAAAAATATTCAAAAGGTTTTGGCTTAACATTTTCTATTTTAGGCGTCACATGCAATTCAAAATTGGCCCACTTTCACACAAATACTAAATGTTGCAGTTTTGAACCCTTGTATTTTTTTAACTAGTAAATGTAAATATAAAAGCTAGATATATTTGTAATTTTTGAGTAGGGCAATTTTTATCGGTTTACTGTAATTTTTTAAAAGTCATGATAATTAACTGTTAACTGAACTGCAAAATATTTCATTTTCAACAAAATTGAAGGTTTTCATTGTTTTTCTCACGCAAAAAGGAATTCAGTTGCATAATTTAAAGTAATTCCCAACAATGTGCGAATTTTCATAGAAATAAGACCTTAATTTTGGAGGCTGTATTTTAATTCTTTTGCTTTCAAAATATATTTTGAACTTAAGTATTTTTCGTAAAACGATGATTTTCGCCTTCAAGTAGGCACAAAAATTTATATGAAGGAGACTTTGGAAATTGCTCCAATTTTGCAAGGATATAGGCCATTATGTCTACTATTTGCTTGAAAAAGCTCGATAGTGCCTTTTTGATTTCTTAGCTTTGTATTAAATGAACAGAAATGACATTTTCTTCGTGTTTTATATGAAGCTCTAGGAATTCAAAGAATCCGATAAACAACTAAATGGAGCAAAAGCAAGTGTATTTAGCATTAATTTCAATTTCTGGAAAATGTGCAGGTATGATGTGGAACTTAGGGGGGAAAATCTTGCGGATAAAAGTTATATCTCAAGAAATACAAATAATAATATAATCAATAAATGGATGAAATAATATTGTTTTTTTTTTCTCAATTTTCATTCTGTCCAAAAAGTTTCTCTTAATCACCGTTAAGATTTGCTCAGATACTGAAATGATAGGTTTTATCGCAAGTAGCCTGTTATTCTTTATCCACATCACGGGTGGAGATTGTTAAAAAAAGCAACTTTTACTTGCACAATTAAATATAATTATTCAAACTGGAATACAATATACTTCGCAATAATTATGGAAAGGCTTCAGCAAATACTTTATAACACTCTTTCAAGAAAAGTAAATTCGAAAGAAATGATTAAGTCCTTCTAAACTTACAATAAATGGCTTCATTGATGAAATTTTACCTGAATTCAAGTTATTCGAATGACAAAAACACGATGAAAGGCACTAATTAAAATTTGATTTTTAATAAAAGACACTTTAACATGCTCCGTAAAAAAGAAAATTAGGGGCAGTCCATTTTGTTCAAACTAGCATCTGAAAAAGTGGAAAAATGAAAATTTCGATTTTTTAAAGTACGATTTCATCATTAAATAATTTGACACAAATTATTAACTTAGGCCAGGTAATTAGCAATAGATAGTTTTACGCTCTGTGTTGCTCTTTTCTCTTAGTTTTTCATTCAAAGAGCTAGCAGAGTAGTTTGAAATCTGAAGAAAATTGAACAGATTTCAAGCTTTGTTAATATCTCAGACTTAATGAAAGCTCCAAAGAAATTTAACTTCCATCTTTCCTGATAGCTATTTTTCAGAGAATGAAAATATTTATTTTTTAAATGTATGTTTATAACTTACGGAGTTATAGAGTCACAAACTGGCTGTCATGAACTCTAAAAATTTAGGCTTAGCGTAAGCCTTAATTTCTGATGTACAATAGCTTTCATACTTTGCATTTCCTCATAGATATGCATGATTTACCCTAATAAAAATTTTCATAGAAATCTGTGACATGTGAGCCGCAGCCGATTTGCTTATTTTACATGGAATAACCCAAAAAGAAAATGTATCATGTTCTGGAACTGAACAGCTAAACTTCATTCAAACAATCTAAGAGTATTATGTGATACTAGGGCTAGGGGCTACCGACCCTACTTGCTTACGCTTGCCATCCCCAGGGGCTCACCTATTTAATTTTAGCATGAAATAAGTTAAAACAATTATAATTCATGATCTAATTACCTTGGAACATTAGCAGGGAGGTCATTTCGAAATTTTCTGGGGGGGGGGGGCAAAGGGTGCATACACAATGTTCAATTTACCAAAAAGTGGCAAAAACCGCGCCCACTTATATGCCAATACATTGATTTCCTAAAGTCAGGGGGTCCCTACCCCCCCCCCTAAATAACGGGCCTGAACATTAGCACAAATGTTGTATGATGCAGAAAAATTAGAGGTTACCAGGACAACACCAGGTAATTAGCTAGTAAATTATAAAAATTTATAACTTGTTCCACACTCAATAGCTCTGTTACTGCCAAATAAATGATTTCAAAAGAGAGCATGGGCTGCAATAATTTTCAGAGCAAAAAATCTATTTTAGTGCTTGGTGTGTCATCAATGAAAAAAAAAGTTTTCAGAATTCGAAATCACTCGTGTTTTAACCCTTCACTGCACAATTTTTTATATTTTCATGAAAAAAGTCATATGTTACCTTTTAATAACTCTGAGTTCAGGAAAAATGAAGAAACAAATTAATCTTAAAAACGTGCACCAAAAATGATGTTTTAATTATTTGTTCTATATATGGCACAAAGCGCATAGCATATGCTTTGTATACCGATAAGTGTAATAATCTACAATGTGTTTTGTGCCATAAGTGGCATAAACAAACTTTCCACTAAGTGTACTTAAACATTTTTAGAACAAAGGAAATAATGACTAAGCACACTTCTAACGGAAGTGCGGACACTCTTTCTTTCAAAAGCAAGAACTGTAATACCTAGACTAGTGCAACTAACTAGTGCATAAAAATCACACTAAACTGTTATAGCAATGTTCCAGAAGGGGCACAAAGCTCGGTTTAACTGCAGTTAAAAATCATAGGAATATATGGGGGTTTATTTGTGCCAGATCTGGCACACCGTGCAGTGAAGGGTTAAAGCATACGCTGTAAAAAATTAATGTTGTTTTTACAGTATAATATAGCTAATTTTATAGTAATAAACTGTTAAAATTGCTAATTTTACAGTATTAAACTGAAAAAGGGATATAGTGAACTCTCACTTATGCGCCGGCCCAAGGGACCAACAGAAAAAGGAGCATAACTGAAAAAGACGCATAAGTGAACAAGCCTGTTTAAGGATTAAAACGCAACATACGTTCTAATGAGAGCATGAATAAGAATGTTTCTGCAGAAAAGGGACATATTACTACGGTTTGGCAACGACTGTAACGTAACTACAGTGGTTAAAGAGAAAACAAACATTGTAGCATACCTAATCACAAACCGTAGCCTTTAAAACGATCTATAATGGATAATTGAATCGGCTGTTTGAAGAAGGGAACAAATCCAAAAAGTAGTTTTTCGGGAAATCGAAAAAAACCTCCTAAAATGCTGAATTATTTTTTTATTTTTTTTCTGATTCATTTGTAGCATTATCTACCTTTAAAGTAATTGGATGTATTTTACATTTTGAGTTTATCTATTGTATGTAAGGATTTACGGGTCATCAAAGTCGTTGGATTTGTTCCTTTCTTCAAACTAATGCTATGGTATAGGGATTTTCAAGTAAAACAGCTTACAGGTATGATGTTTGTTTGAAAAAGTCCTTGTTTAATGAAAGATTATTGTAACAATATTTAAAAAAATTGATTAGGACAACAAAATAATCAAAAAATATGTTTATTAAAAATGGATGACATATTTGCGAACTTTCACTAAGAAATTTCAAAACTGAATTTTTTATCAAAACAAAATAGGTAGGTTATGATAGAATTTGTTATCCAACGAAATGATAAAGATTCATGGCAACAGTGCAGCTCCCTAGCCTTAGGTTTGCGTAATTAGTTGGAAGAAGGGAACAAAGACCTGACTTGTTCCATTCTTCCACCAACTCACATATTTAAATGCTGCATCAATCAATGTTGGAGGTTGATTTTTGTTCTTTTCTTCTCACTAACATGTGTATCCACAGTAGGAGATATACAATCACGAAAAAGCCCAATTTTGAAATTTTGGTCTTCGTTTCCTTCTTCAAACTGCCGATTCAATTGTCCCTCTCCAAACTTTAGTTGGTGGGCAAAAAATGCCTTCCGTGAGTAATAAAGGCGAAACATTAAAGAAGAAAGTGAAGAAACATGCTTATTTTTTAAAAGAAAATTAATTATTTTTTTTACATTTTACGAAAAATTCGGCGCATAAGTGAAATTCTTATCTTTAAAGCTACGCATAAACGAATGATGTTACCATTATTTTGCTATGGAATGCGCTGGGACCTTTGAAAATCGTCGTATAAGTGAAAATGGCGCATAAGTGAGGCGGCGTATAAGTGAGAGTTCACTGTAATTTCACAGTTTATTATCGTGCATTTTGTTTTGAACTAGAACCTCTTCTGCTAGTATTATACTGTTGCTTTTACAGTATAATACAGGGCCGTGGTGGCCCGATCGGTAAGGCATTGGACTCATGTCCGAAAGGACCCGGGTTCGATCCCAGCCGATCAAAGATCCACCGTCTTGATTAATGGTGACTGGGAGGCGTTAAAAATGTCGTGGTCACAAAGTCCTCCAAGTGAAACGATACCTCTGGGGGTGCTAGGGCCTATGGTTTGCTCGACCCTAGGTTCTGGTTCAAAATTAAGAACACAGCGCTCTTCAGGGCCCTATCCCGGTTAAACCACTAAGCTGGTAGGTACGGGGGACCCTGGAGGGTGAAATGAAATGAAATAATAAAATACAGTATAATACAGCCGAATTTTACGGCAGTAAACTGTAAAACTTCTAACTTTACATTAAGAAACTGTAAAACTGCTAGTTTTACAGTTTATTACTGTGCATTTTACAGTTTTAAGTTGGAACCTCGGCTGCCAATTTAATACTGAAAAAACAACAGTTCATGCTTTGCAGTGTGATGTTAAAGACTCTTAAAAAAACGAAGATAAATTAGCAGTTTTGTTTTTCAAATTTAATTCGTTAATTTTAATTAAAGAACCGAGGGAAGTAACCAAAAACAAAGTGATCTACAAATAGCAACTTTCAAGTCTTGTCATCTTCGAAGTTTCGTTTTTTAATTAAGCTCAAAATTTGTCAAGAAAACTTGGCGACAATCATTAGCAATGCGAAATTAAAACTGAGAAATTTTTTTTGGGGGGGTTACACTTCGTAAGATTTTTTAAAAATAATTTTGAATAATTATTATTGGACGTTCGGGAAAAATTTACTGAACACTCTTAATGGTATTTTGATATGAAAATTTCTGTAACATATTTCATCGCTAAAAATTTTTAATACATTAAAAGAATAATTTGGTGAATAAAAGCATATGAAGCAACGTGAAAAAGCACAAATGCGAATGAATACTGTAGGCACGTGTTTCGGCATTACACGGAACACCTTTTTCAATGCACAAAATGTGGCTTTGTTCTTCCTTGCATCCATAAGCTTACATTTTTGCATTAAATAAATAGTTTCTTACAAAAAAAATTGCTTTTTAATGCATTACATGGCAGTAACATAAAAAATAATTAAATTGTAGTTTAAAAAAATGTACTCTTGTAGAGTTAAGCTAACTGAAAAAAAAGCTCCCTCTGATTTTCAAAACTATTGAATATCCGCTTAGTTTACATGCACTTATAATACATCAACATATAATACAGTTTAGCCTTTAGTATTAAAAATAGTGTTAAATGAAGTACTTTTATATTGAAAAGAACGTGAATTTTATATTTTATTCAGAGTTACATAACAAACAACTGAAACACTTATTATTACATCAACTTGTAATACAGTTTAGTCTTTAGTATTAATAACAGTATTTAATATATTTTTTTTATATTTGTTAAAACCGTGAATTTTATCTCTTATTGAGAGTTACATACATACGTACAAACAAACAAACAAACAAACCCACATGTAAAACTAATAAAAGCGTATTAAAAAGTCGTTCAACATACGCTTTTATAGCCTAGAATTAAAGAACGCAAAAATGGTTATCCTTCACAGGGGCACCATTTCCTCCTTATCTCTCACAATACTTTCTCGGGACAGAAATAAATTCGATTCGATTTGAAGAATTGTTCCGGAATATGTAAAGGATTTCCTTCCCCATTTCCAAAAACGTTCGAATTTCTCACTCGGGCAAGTGTGCGTCTGGGAAAAGAAGGAGCGGAAAGCGATCTGTCTGTCTCCATCGAAGAGAAAGTTGATGAATGCGACGAGTTGGGGAATTCTGAGGTGCAGAGGGTGGTCGGCCATTTTGTTACACCTTAAATAATATCGGTTTTAACTGCTTTATACCCGAGCTCTGCCTTAAAATTTACGAGTTGTACTGTTCCCATATGCGGTTCGCTGGCTGGTATTCTAACTTCACATAGCTACCAGTTTTTTTTCCGGCTCTCTTTGCTTCATAAGAGGATTTTTGCCTCCAACTCGTTTACTCTCGTATTCCATGCTGATGAGGGCATAATAAGCCCGAAACTGCAGTCCATGGATCGAAATGAACGGGTTGGCGGTGTATTGAATACCGGTTTTGTTTCCTGCTTTATTTTTATCTTGAAATTGGGTTTAATCATACTTCCCAAGCCCTTCGAGAAAGTAAAGCGCAGTATCAGCAATTTTTTTCATTTTTCTTTCTTTTTCTTTTTTTTTCTTTTTTAATTGTATTTTTTTCGAGCAATGACGAACTGGTATTTGTTTTCTTTTTTGGATCTCGGACGTCATGTAGCCCAATTTTCAGATTGATAGTCTGCCAGCGTGATGTGTCCTGGTGCATCCGCCGGACCCTGCACCTCCACCACCACGCAGGACATGGTGGTGTGAACCTATGTCAAGACACACGAACTCACGGCAACACACACATAAGCAGACATGACTGCCGCGCGATTCGTCATTGCAAAAAATATAATTTGAATTCAAGATGCCAAAATTCTTTTTTTCTTTTTGTCATTTATTGTACTTGAGTTTTGTCTTACAAAAGCTAGTTTATTTGGTTTCAGTTGAAAATAAAGCACAAAAAGGCAGTGTTAAATCTCGCCTTTTTTGGCCAGCTTGGCGATAAAACTTATCGCCAAGCATTCTGGTAACCCCCGGTTTAAAATATAAAAGAAGCCTCCACGGGCAGATAGAGTTAGATTTAGAGTTTGACTTAGACGTTGAGTCTGTGAGCTGGGCTTACTTAATTTTGAAGGGAGTTGCAGGCCCTAATTCCAACTTTGAATGAAACTTATGGTAAAATTCTATTTTTGTGTTATGTTCCCATAAATGTTTATTATTTTACCAAGTTGTCTTCTATGAAGTCAACTTTCCAAAATACCAAGAAGCAAATGTAGCCTGCAGCTAAATAACCGAAAAGAATTTGCTAAATTTATCATACCGATTCCAACAATATCCTATCGTCAATAGAGAATCAAAAATGTATTCTTTCAAATATCTCAAAAACTTATTTTCGCAGATACTGCGCTTTACTTCTCACTACAAAATGGGTCTAATCCTGCTAACTCACTAAAAAAATAAAATAAAAATAATTTTAAAATATAGTTTAAAAAAACTAAAAAATAGTCTTTTAAAGTTAATCAAAATATTTCACATGATACTCTAATTTCCCTCTGATTTTCAAAACTATTGAATATCCTCTCTAAGTTTACATGCACTTATAATACATCAACAGATGTAATATAGTTTAGCCTTTAGCACCACGGGATCAATGCCGAGAACTTCTGCTTCCAAATCAAGAACATAATCGGTAGCCAATCAGATGAAGAAAAAAAAAAAAAAAACGAGTGAGGACCTCTTTACACTGATAATGTGTTTTCCTCACTCAAAAATTCCAAATATACCCACCATAACATAGCTCCTACTCATTGCCGTAACACAATGCGCCATAAGTTTAATAAAGTAATTTTACTTTTAATAAGAATTTTTTTTTTAGTTCTTCGAGAGTCGTGACGTAATTCACCGAAATTCGACAAATTTCTAATGAAAATTCACTCTTCTAGAAGACTTTAAACTGAATTCCCTTTGCATCCGAAATTCTAATCTCGCAGGTCGCTTGGTGACGCTCTACTTAGAATAATTTGAATATTTCTCCCTCATTAAAAAAAGAAAGAAAATCGTTTTTTATCAGTTCACTTTTTGACCTGAAAAGCTAAAACTTCTCCCTTCTCGTTTGATGTAGCAAGGGCAAAGATAAGGAAGAAATATATGTCTTGTATTTTATATCTACTGTAATTTTCTGTACTTTTATATTTCCACTACACCAGGGGTGCCCATCCCACCCAAGCTCAATGGCGCAGATTCCCCCCCCCCCCAAAATTTTTCACAACCCTATTGTGCTTTTTATTTTTATCCCTCTTATTTATTTTGTTTATTTTTTTAAATATTTATTTATTTTTTAAATATTATTTATTTATTTTTTAAATATTATTTATTTTTTATTTATTTATTTGTTTAAATATTTTTGTTTATTTTTTTAATTATAACTATTATTTTTTTTATATATCATTAATTTTCCAAAGTACGAATTATGCGAAGAATAGAATCACTTTTTTTCCCTTTCAGACATTCCAAGCACACACACTCACACACACACACACGAAAGATAAATAAATAAATAAATAAATAATAATAAAGGAATAATTTAAATTAAAAAAATAAATTAATGAATAATTTACATTGAAAAAAATCAGTAAATAATTTAATTTAAAAAATAAATTAATAAATAATTTAAATAAATAAATAAATTAGTTTTGAAAAATCCCCCCCAAAAATTTTGATGGCGCAACTTGCGCCATAATCCCCCCCTGTGGGCACCCCTGCACTACACTGCAAAGAATGAACTGTTTCTTTCGCAGTATAATACTGGCAGCCGAGGTTCCGATTTAAAACTGAAAAATGCACAGTAATAAACTAAAACTAGTAATTTTGCAGTTTCTTGCTGTAAAATTAGAAATTTTACAATTTATTGCCGTAAAATTTAGCTGTGTTATGCTGTAAAAGCAGCAGTATAATACTGGCAGCACAGGTTCCAGTTTAAAACTGCAAAGTGCACGGTAATAAACTAAAATTTTACAGTTTATGACTGTAAAATTAGCTATTTTTAGTTTGGTACTGTAAAATTATCTGTATTATACTGTAAAAACAACATTCTCTTTTTACAGTGTAGCCATGCGAAGCTATCGCACTTGACAGAAGGAACGTAAAAGCTTGTTTTTTAAGTCGCTTTTTGAATAACACCAAAACTGTGAGTTCCTCAATTATTATTAGCTGGTAGAAGTGAGGAAATCTCTAAAATGATGTCTTACTTTTGTAACTTGATGAAGTATAACTAAAATTATGGTGTACCCTTCCGAAAGAAACTTTGAGAAAAAAAATATTTCATAGTAGAAAGTTGTATTGGAATTCTGCTAAAGAAAAAAAAAACGTGTAAAATTATTTTTCGGCCCAGATTCGAACTCATACTCTTCCCATTATGAGCAAGACGCTCTATCAACCGCGCCAGTGCATCTAAATTTTCGAATGCTATTTATTAAAGAAATGTATCATAAAAGACAAAAACAAAAGCTTTTTTTGACGAAAAAAAACCCCTTTTAGACAGTGTGTCTATATTTCGTCGGTGGCCGCCACAGCAAGCTTTAAAATGAAAAGGGGCAAATCATGGAATTGAATAGAAATGAGGAAGATCTGGCGTGATCACGGAAAAAAGGCTAGAGAAATGAAATATAAGATTTTATAGATTATTATAAAAATAAACTCATCTTTTTTTGAAACATGTTGAATATTCTAAACTGCATTTTTCCATTTTTGGACGAGAACTCGTCGTGCTATTTTTCTCAATTTCTTTCTTCCCTTATGCTGTTTTCTCTGCATCGACACTACCGTCGCAAAGAAATCTCTTTTACAGATTTCACTTTCCCTCTTAATCCACTTTCCCTACCCTTTTCAGTAGTAAATTAATTAAAACAGATACTGTTAAAAACATGTCGTAATGTTTAGAATTTGAAAGAACTTATTTTAAAGCAGACAAAATAAAGAAAATCATCTTTACCATGTATCAACACGTAAGTTGAATAATGTTTCAGAAATAATAAGAACAAAAGAATATCCATTTCGAGAGAAATTTCCGGGGGGAAAAAAATAAAAAAATAAAGTACAAAAAGCACTTTTTTCTCATACAAAAAGGTAGAAGATAACGTTTGTAACCAGAGGTTCGATTTTCCCCTTTCAATAACTTATCTTTTATAAATTGTATTCGTACAAGCCTTGGATCTTGTGATCGACTATCTGCTAATAACAGAACGAATAAAAGGAGCCTACACGTAATAAACAATCTTGACAGCTAAAAAAATGTGTAGAAAATATAAAATTTCTGAAACCAAGGACTTAAATTAATTTCGTAACTCCTTTTAAGCACTGCTCCTGAAAGAAATGACAAATTCAAACGAGAGAGTAATACCAAAATCATTCCGACAGACACATTTCGGAAATATGAGCGCCCATATGCGAACTTTTAGGGGGAGGGGGCTCAGATATTTTCCCGACGGTTTAGCACGATATTTTTCTCATGGAAAGCAATTTCAGTGCTAATTATAGTCATTAAAAGTGGACATTTTTAATAACTTATTCATTAATGGCTAAAAAAGAAATGTTTTTGTATTTTTTTCCGAAAAAATAGTACTTAAAGCTAGGAAATACTAATTTCTAAGCTCCTCCCTCCCATATGGGCAACCATGCATAAATATGCTAACAAACCGTATTAAAAAAAAAACCTTCATCCAGATAAGCCGATCTCGTTTTTTGCCCTCCTAATAATGGAAAGAACCAATATTGGGCGATACTTTCTCTTTCTTCAAATAATGGCCGTTCTCCGATAAAGAGTCGGGAAACAAGTTCCTTTAATGCCCTTTAGCAGTTGTTATTGCGATCGGGCCGCTAACGACCGCACAGATGCTGAAGCATCACGGGATCGTTAGCGGACGAATGATGATGATAACCGCTTATATTTTTATCGATATATTTTTTTCTGAGTGCAGAGGCTGAGCCGACGCTGTCTGTGGTACAAGATCAATGCCAAGGCGAGGTGATTTGGGTTTTCGATTTCTTTGAGGAAGGAGTCCATTAGATTAGTTTTTTCCTCAGCTGTGGGTCATGACACGCTAATGATTTGCGTTATTCTACCCGTGGAGGAGTGTTTTTAACTGTAGGGTATGAGGGAGGAAGTGGGGCTAAAATCGAGCTTTTTTTCGAAACGGCCTCAAAATCACATAATTAAATTCATTTTAAGGAAACTTTTGATGTATTTTGTATACATTGGATTCATATAGATTAAGTATGAACCATTTTTTTTTGTTAGATTGTTTTCTCTCAGTGATACATTTAAAACATCATGTGTTGATAGACCCACTTTCCGCCATGGTGGGGGAAAGTGGGTCTAGTTCAGAAATTAGTGAAAATTTAAACAAAAATGTGCAAATATTGATTTTGGCAATAGTATACAATGAAATTAAAATACCTTAATTTCATTTAAAGGTTCAAATGCACTAAAAACATTTTTTTAAATATTTTTTAACGAATGAAACAATGTCAGCAGTAATATTCTTTTTCTACTATTCACAATACTGAAACATTCTAGAACAATCTTTAACTCTCTATTGTGTTCGAAAACGCGCGAAATGTCGCCAAGCTTGGCGACTATTAGTAATTTTGCGCCAAATTTGGCGACAAAAATAAGCCGCCAAAAGTGATGCCAACTTGGCGGTATCTTGTCAATTTCTCGCCAAGCCCATTGACACTCATGTTAAACTGATAGCAAAACAGGAAAAACAGCAAGAAAGTAAAGTTTTGCATGGAAATTAACAGAATAGAAGTCAATTTTAGTGAAATAATAAAAAATAAGCACATAGAATCATAAAAATAGCATCAATTTACTAAATATGTAGCGTCATCGTAAGCCCTTAGGGAAGTTTAGCCATAGACCTACTTTACCCCACCTCAGAAAACACCTCATAACAAATAGTATTAAAAAATTTTGTTTTTATGTCTTTATATAGAGATGATCCTTAGATCTACTGAAAGTCTATACTAAAATTAATAACATTTGACAATGAATAGTTATTCTAGAGGAAAGATCTTAAACAGGCTAATTCTTACATATCTCATGCAATGATCATAAAGAAGCGCTTTCTAAATATTTAACTTGCCTAGAGTATTCTAAAACTAACATAAAAATATTTGCTATAATCTCAATTTACGGCTTTAAAAAAGAATTAACAAAAAAAAATCAATTTTTAAAGAGAAAATGGTTGTTTTTTAAAAATAGCATCACTTTCCCCACCTGACTCTACTCTGTTACTTTAAAATAGGCGTATCAATTTTTGAAATTTTGCGTCATCTCCATGGAAACCGTACGAAAGAAAATAGCTCCACTTTTTTTTTTAATACTCTGCTGTCGAGGCATTTCATTGTTTTTTTTTTTTTTTTTGAATGAGGCTTATGGTTTTTATTGTATCTTCATATCTCGGTCATTTCTAAACTTTTTCTAACAAATCTTGGCATTCATAAACAAAACAGAAATTTCCAATAAAAGGTTGTGATTTGTTAAAGTTGATTCTTCAGTTGAATAATAGTTTACGTACAACGCAATTTTAACCGTTTTGCATTCGACCATTGTTACAAAAGCTAAGTGGGAAAAAAGTCCATAGCGCCGTAACTATGACAACCACAATTAGAAAAGTGCGGAGAGTGTTAAATTATTTTTCCTTTGAGACGCCAGCTCTCGTTATACAGGGTATACAGTATAGTTGTTCGTTATTTTTGAAACGAACGATATGAAGTCGCAAATGGTATGTACGAACATCTCTGTTCTTGCATAAGATAAATATAGTCGTTGGAAAATACCCGGGGTTTCTTAATTTTGGTTTTATGTTCAACAAAATAAATAATATCTCGTGTTAAGATGCTAGCTACAGTACAATCTAATTTAAGTGAAGATCAGTAGACCGAATTTTTTAGTGAAAGAAATTTAAGTTCACATATGCTTAATATTTATTTTTAGTAGATTTTAACTTTTTGATGTTATTCCGAATATGATCATTAATTATTTATATAACAACTCTATTACATACACCCATGGAAATTAAACTGCAACGCATGCTCCATGGAAATATATATATATATAATTAATTTAATCTCAAAGATGTGATTGAGAGAAAGAATGCTGTTTATTCGTAAACTCACACCTTTGAAAAGATGAAAAACAAGAAAGGCAATTTTTCCGCATATTTGCACACTGTAACAGAATTATTACTATATCTGTTTACCACACACATTTTGATTCTATCTGAAATTAATTTTATTACATAAAAAAAAAGGTGTTGAAGTCGGAATGTAATAATAACTCAACTAAACATGTGAAAACAGAAAAAATGGGAGACCTTATTCAAGTACAGCCTTATGTATTTGTACAACGCATGCGCAGTAATTGATTTGCACTATGTATTTAACACTAATTTATATTCATTTTCTTTATTTTATTAGTCTCAAAAAAATGACTCTACCTTTTTTTCATATTTACAAGAAAGACATGGATTCCGAGAGGATTGATACTTTCTTTTCGAAAGTCCGAATTCATAAGAATTCGATTTAATCCTAACAAAAGATATTTACCGTTGCTGCAAAATAATTTATTATAGTATTAATAATAGTATTAAACACATAGCTTTTATATTTGCAAAGAACGTGAACTTTATCTTTTATTCAGAGTTACGTACAAACTAGAGCCGCTATATAGACAGGCCGACGCATCAAGCTTAAGTTTCACCACTTTGGATCCAATTCATTTACCTTTACTTTCATTTTTCATTGTTGCGGAGCTAGGGTTACCACAGCAAAGTTTCGGGACATTGTCAAGCTTTGTAAAATTAACGTGAAAAGTTACCAAAAAGCGATAACTCGCCAGAAAAGACAACCTTCAAACACGCTCTGGATCCAAAGTGGTCAAACTTAATCTTGATGCGTCGACTCGTCTATATAGGGGCCTTAGTACAAACTAGAGCCGCTATATAGACAGGCCGACGCATCAAGATTAAGTTTCACCACTTTGGATCCAATTCCTTAATTTTTACTTTCAAATTTTCATTGCTGCGGAGTAGGGTTACAAGAAAAAAGTTTTGGCACATTGCTAAGCTTTGCCAAATCCACGTGCCGCTAATAATTGCTCACAGTGAAAAATTACCAAAACGCGATTACTAGCCAGAAAAGACAACCACTCAAACACACTAACACGCGCTGGATCCAAAGTGGTGAAACTTAATCTTGATGCGCCGGCTCGTATATATAGGGGCCTTAGTACAAACAACTGAAACACCTTTTATACATCAACATGTAATAATGTAATTTGGCCTTTAGTATTAAAAAAAGTTTCAACTATATTTTATTTTTATGTTTGCAAAAAACGTGAATTTTATCTTTTATTCAGAGTTACATACATACAAACAAACAAACAAGCAAACTCACATGTGAAACTAATAAAAGCGTATTAACCCTTTAACTGTCAAGTTATTTATTTGATTTGGGTGCACAAATTGTCAATTTTTTTTATTGCAAAAATCAAATGTTTAGTACAAAATAAAACATACTTAGTTGTTAAAAAATGATATTTTGAAGCGCATGGGTAAAATATTTAAAGTTTCGTAGCCACTGCATATTTGCTTGAGGCGGCTGCCACTCAACATGGCAGTTGTAAAGTTCGCTTCTAGTGGAGCATTATTTTCTAAAAATGAAAAAAAAAAATATTTTCTAAAAAATAAATAAATGAAAAAAAAATTTTTTCAATAAAAGTGAATGCCTTTCAGTAATTCAGTCTTGCGTGGTATAACTTGAAACACTTTTCCAAGCACAAAAAAAACCCGAGAAACAATCAGGGACGTTATTTCAAGTTTTTCCATGGGGAGGGGGGGGAAGGGTCCAAACACAATGCAATTTCATCGAAAAACATACAAAACCACGCCCACTTATATGTAATTACATTGATTTCTCAAAGTCAGGGGAGGGGGCAATTGACCCCCCCTGCCCCCCTAAATGACGGGCCTGGAAACAGTCGGGTTTGACAAAGAGATGAAGTGGAAATAAACGTCTCCTGATATATATTCGAGTATAACATTACGATGCACTCAAAAAAAAAAAAAAAAGAAAAAAATTACCCTCCGAGTAATACTCGGGCGTGACATTTTCGAACGCCAGTGCAAAAGGTTAAAAAAGTGTTATTTTACCTCTTGAAATGCAAGAACTAGTCGCGTTCTATATTTACAGTTCAAAAATAAATGATGCATGTTTATCTTAAGTCTGCCATTGTTTTTTGTTCAAATGACTAATCTTAAAAAATATTTATGTTCGTATTCCTTCTCCAGTAACGCATTCTCTGAAGACCCTAAACAGTTAATTAATTGCTCTCTAAGCTCAAAGAGAAATACAGAATACACGCCCAGTTGCAAAGAAAGCTAAATTATATGCCGAACAAGCAACTTAAAACTGCATGAATATTAATCCCGAGAGTAAATATTCACACCGGCTCCGGTATTTCAAAAATCATATGCAAATATTATTAATGTTTCCGTTTCAATAAAACAACACGTTTAATCCTCTTGGAAAATATTTCAGACTCTTACGTGAGACATGAGTTTAATGACACTAATCTTGTTTTTGTTCTTTTCATATGTTTCTGATTTGTTGGTAGGTAAACTGAAGGTTATGGTTTTTTACTTTCTTCTATATCTAATATATAGAAGAAAGTATTGGTTTCGTGAAAATTTTCGAATGTCGAATTTTGACGGATTTGCACGTTTTGAGGTGCTCTGAGTCCATTTCGACCATTTTTGGAAAATGTCTGTCTGTCTGTGTGTCTGTGTGTCTGTGTGTCTGTGTGTGTGTGAGTCTGTATGTGTGTGACCAGTTTTTGTGGCCGCGCTAGAGCAAAAACTACTGAATGAAATCGAACAAAAATTTTTGCACATATGTACCACCATGTGAACTGGTGCACCTGACTTTTTTTAGCGAATTCCTCCAAGGGGGGTGGAGCAATCGCACGTGTTCTGCGCGGGGGTGATTGCTATATCTCAGGAAGTAACCGGCGGAATCAAACGAAAATTGGTCCATAGGTAGACCCTACTGAGTACAGGTGCTGATTCAATTTGTTTGTCAATATCTCGAAGGGGGGTGGAGCAATCGCGCGTGTTCTGCACGAGGGTGACTGCTATATCTCAAGAAGTAACTGGCGGAATCAAACGAAAATTGGTCCATAGGTAGACCCTATAGAGTACAGGTGCTGATTCAATTTGTGTATCAATATCTCAAAGGGGGGTGGAGCAATCGCACGTGTTCTGCGCGGAGGTGATTGCTATATCTCAGGAAGTAACAGGCGGAATCGAACGAAAATTGGTCCATAGGTAGACCCTATTGAGTACAAGTGCTGATTCAATTTGTGTGTCAATATCTCAAAGGGGGGTGGAGCAATCAAAAGTGCTTATTTTGTCATTGCACCTACTGTATCTCGAGAAATATTGCTGAGATTTGAATGAAATTTGGAATAACACTAACCCAATATGGAAGCAAGCATCGATTAAATTTTGGCGCCAATCTCCCCGGGGGAGGGTGGGGTGATTTTTGCGCTTAGTCAACAATGCGAAAAATTAATTCATTAAAAAATCGCTTTCACGCTATTTAATTATCAAAACAGCTGAAAACTTTCAATGATTTGAAATTTTTAACTGTTGCCAATTTCTTTTTACTAACAAATAAAATGTTTGCAATTTATCTAAACAAGGCTTTTGCAATGATTTCCAATTTCGCTCATTGATTCTGCATTTGCAGGGTTATTACGATAATTGGGAAATTGGAGCTGTCTCCAATTACTCGGGCGAGTACGTATTTTATTTTGTAACCGGAATTCATAAGATAGATATAGAAGAAAGTTTCGTGACGGCCACGACAGCTAGTTTATTTTAATATTGAAAAAAAATTCAAACTGAGGCATTAATTATTTACCAAAAAGCGTGATTATACAGAGGAACTCCAAAAATTGTATACCCCGTTCATTCATTAATAATTGCAGGAAACTGAAACATTTATTCTTTATATTGTGAAACATTTATTTTGTTCAAAGATGGTCAAAATGGATTATTCGTTCGTACTTACAACCAACATGTTTTTGAATGGACCAGGAGGGAAAAAAAATAGGGTGATTTGAATGAATTTTAAGTTAGGATTGGAGTTTGAAAAGTTTCCCGTCTATATTATTCCCTGTTAGAGCCTTTGGATAAGAAAACATTCTTATTAACTAAAACTAAACCAAAACTGATACATGGGTGCTAATAACGACGGGGTGAGGGGATCTTAGAAATGAGTATTTCTGTGCTTCTAATGCTATTTTTTCGAAAGAAACATAAACAGATTCTTCATCAGCCATTAATGAAAAAGGTGTTAAAGATAACAAATTTTAATAACTTTAGTAACTTTTAGTTATCTACACTAAAAGACTTTACCGAACTAAGAAACCAAATCAAAAAACTACCTTTTAACTATGGGGAAAATATCTCAGGTCCCACCAAAATTTCGCATATGAACGACCATGAACTGGACTTCAAACCAAACAAGATGAGTCAAGAAATTTGCATTTGACGACCGTAAATCTTTTTTCGTTCATTTCAAACACATCTCGCAAACAATATCGTGTCAACCGATTCAATTCAACGCTACTGCAACCGATAATGCGCGGCAAGCTCTGAAAGAGCACATTAACAGGCATTCGCTACCCATCATCTAAGATCCACCCCCAGACATTCTCACGAATGAATATCTGACGCTCCATTCACCGAACAGTTCCTAACGAGTTCCATTTTGTTCTTCGGAATCTCATTTCCCCCGAACGTGTTCATTAAAACTCGCCCTCTCCGAGAAGCGATTGGAATATCAAATTAAACGTTCTTATTCTTAGACACTCCCCGGAGGAACCAATCATCCGGACCGGCATGCAAATCGAGAGGGTGGGCGCAGTGTTTGTTCGAATGAAGGGTGGAGTGGGAATTATTTACTGGGATCTGCATTCGATGTGTGTCTCTCGTTTGCTAGAGCGAAAATTTGTGTTAGAACAGTGGGTGGACAGCTTTTATTATTATTTTTTTTAAACTAGAAGGCAGCATCTCAAATTAAAATAAACTTCACGAGTCAGAATACACTTACATTTGAGCGATTCCATACCAAATCACCGAAAAAAAAAAAGTTGGTCGCACGACCGACTCGGATTTTTTTTAATTTGGTACACAGATTGATGGTATAGAGGTATGAAAAAGCCCAAAAGGAAAGTTACCTGCTCCACTTATTTTCTGAGATACATGCCCTCAAAGTTTGTCCGCCACGTCAAAATAGTAAAAAAGTGATGTTATTTAATCATTTTTTATAAAAAATCGTACTCATGCAAAATAAAAGTGTTAGATATCTATGAAAACTAGTTACTCCAGGCATTCTGAAAAAAAAAAATACTAGAACGTTCATAATGAAAATTGCCAAGGTACAGGGCTCTTTGAAGTTGTCACCACAAAAACTTGATTTTGCAGATTTTGCTATAATTCAGGCATTTATTACAAAAAAAGGCAAACAAAACCAAAGGTTTTCTCACTTTCTGGTAGTGTACAGGTCCTCCCTGTAAATTTCTACGCAATAAATTTTTTGGGTTTCTCACTCCTTCTTGGAAATATTTTAGCTTAAAGATAAGCCGTAAGGCAAAAAATGCGTTTTTGGCCATCTTGGCAGCCATTTTTCTCATAAAGGGGGAGCAGTAGAAACTTTAATTTTTTTTTTTAAACAAGCCACTGATATGTTAGCTATTCACAGGAAAAGAGTTTACTTTTGGTTATTTCTCCCATTAAGAGATATCCTGCTGACAGTATATGCATGTTTTTCGCGACGACCATATGCTTTTGTTCCCCCTCTCATGGACTTAAAATTAATTAAACCAAAAAATAATGATATATTTATTATTAGCTGTATTATCTACCCAATATGTCATGAAATTTAATTTATTAAATCATTGAACAATAAATTAGATAATTGATGAAAAAAAGAAAAAGTATTTCTCTGATGCCTGAGCATTATGCATTCATAATTATAAAGCACTAAATACTTTCTTGAGAAATTAATTAACATAAATGAGCTCTAAATATTTATATTATAAGCAATACCCAATCTTGTGGTTGGGATACTCCTGTTTTTAATTGGAGAATTTCTTGAATATCACATGAATGTCAGGAAAATAAATGAGGTCTTTTCGTTTGATGTAGGATATTTTATGACAAATTTCATTTGATGGGCTACTAACTGAGCATGGTGATAAAGAGCTATTAATTTCAGCATCGAATTCCATTTTACCTTATTAACAGTTAAATATTTACAAAATAATTAAATAAATAATTTAATATAAAGCCATGCTTGAAGAATTAAAATTAGTGCAACTAATTTATTCCCATACTGATCTTTACAAATTTGACATGCGTTGAGCACTGATAAGAACTGACAAGAAAAAGTTTACTCACTAAAATATTAGTTCACAGATACTATAAAGCATACATTCTATTTTCCACAAAATATTACTGCAACAAAGAACAAGGGTATCCTCCTGTTTATGGCCATCAATCAAGAACATCCAATCACAAGATTGGGTATTGCCTATGAGATAAATATTCGAAGCTCCTTTATTTCAATTGATTTTTTAAGAAATTCTTTAGTACCTACCCCTTTATACCCTTGTTCTTTGTTGAAGTATTATTTTGTAGAAAATAGAATGTACGCTTTATAGTATCTGTGAACTAGTATTTTAGTGAGTAAACTTATTCTTGTCAGTTCTTATCGGTGCTCAACACATGTCAGTTTTGTAAAGATCAGTATGGGAATAAATTAGTTGCACTAATTTTAATTCTTCAAGCATGGCTTTATATTAAATTATTTAATTATTTTATAAATATTTAACTGTTAATAAGGTAAAATGGAATTCGATGCTGAAATTAATAGCTCTTTATCACCATGCTCAGTTAGTAGCCCATCAAATGAAATTTGTCATAAAATATCCTACATCAAACGAAAAGACCTCATTTATTTTCCTGACATTCATGTGATATTCAAGAAATTCTCCAATTAAAAACAGGAGTATCCCAACCACAAGATTGGGTATTGCTTATAATATAAATATTTAGAGCTCATTTATGTTAATTAATTTCTCAAGAAAGTACTTAGTGCTTTATAATTATGAATGCATAATGTTCAGGCATCAGAGAAATACTTTTTCTTTTTTTCATCAATTATCTAACTTATTGTTCAATGATTTAATAAATTAAATTTCATGACATATTGGGTAGATAATACAGCTAATAATAAATATATCATTATTTTTTGGTTTAATTAATTTTAAGTCCATGAGAGGGGGAACAAAAGCATATGGTCGTCGCGAAAAACATGCATATACTGTCAGCAGGATATCTCTTAATGGGAGAAATAACCAAAAGTAAACTCTTTTCCTGTGAATAGCTAACATATCAGTGGCTTGTTTAAAAAAAAAATTAAAGTTTCTATTGCTCCCCCTTTATGAGAAAAATGGCTGCCAAGATGGCCAAAAACGCATTTTTTGCCTTACGGCTTATCTTTAAGCTAAAATATTTCCAAGAAGGAGTGAGAAACCCAAAAAATTTATTGCGTAGAAATTTACAGGGAGGACCTGTACACTACCAGAAAGTGAGAAAACCTTTGGTTTTGTTTGCCTTTTTTTGTAATAAATGCCTGAATTTTAGCAAAATCTGCAAAATCAAGCTTTTGTGGTGACAACTTCAAAGAGCCCTGTACCTTGGCAATTTTCATTATGAGCGTTCTAGTATTTTTTTTCAGAATGCCTGGAGTAACTAGTTTCCATAGATATCTAACACTTTTATTTTGCATGAGTACGATTTTTTATAAAAAATGATTAAATAACATCATTTTTTTAGTATTTTGACGTGGCGGACAAACTTTGAGGGCATGTATCTCAGAAAATAAGTGGAGCAGGTAACTTTCCTTTTGGGCTTTTTCATACCTCTATACCATCAATCTGTGTACCAAATTAAAAAAAAATCCGAGTCGGTCGTGCGACCCCCATTCGGTGATTTGGTATGGAATCGCTCATTTACAATTTAAATTGTTTCACCATAACATGAGAAAATGCACACAAACTTATTTTATCGTGAAAACGAAATCCTTTAAAACCAGTTCGTCTTATCCGAAGAACAATACAGTACAAATCATAGGGCTGGGATCGAAAATGTAATTTTCGTCTTAACAGTAATTCGTTTTAAGCGTGTTCGAATTAAAGAAGTTGGACTGTAATAAGAAGCTAACCAGATCAGAGCATAACAGGATCTCCAAACTATGTCTTGCAGAGGAATTGACGAATATTTTTCGTAGTGTCAGAAGAAGCGAGATTTAGGCGGGTTACGATAACGTGGTCGGTTTGGGAGAAATAGAAATAAACTATCATCGACTTTTTTTTTTTTTTTTTCTAGCTTATTACCCGCCGTTGCCCGGATACTTATGAATACAACATAGCTAATTGTAATTGTTTTTTATTTATTTCATGCTAAAATAAAATAGGTGAGTCTTAAATTCATAATTCATTGTTAATCGTTATCTTTGTTGAAAAATACTCATATATAAATGTGTTTCATTTTATACATTTGTATGCTTAAAGGCTTACATCGATTACTCTATCTATTCAAAATTGAAAGAAAATGGCCATTTTGAACCAAAACATTTAAATTTTCAGCTTTTTGGATTTTTAAAAAACTTCAAAACCCCGCTTTTGTGAATTCTAGTACATTAAGGAACCTCTATGCCAAGTTTGATGAAAATCCAACGAAAACTGGATTTGTATAAAGAAGAAACATATACAAACAAATATATATATACATACAACCATTTTTATATATATAGATTTTTTTTAACAATGAAGTTGGGGGATTATTTTTACATTTTATTGAATTGTTTAAAATTAATTAATACGTTTCTTTATTTATTTGGAAGTTCATTTGCATTTAACGGAACGTTTGATGATTTATTGTTTTAATTTTTTTTTTTTTTGTTTGATTTATTTAGGCGGATTTTGTATTTTATCGGAACTTTGGTGGCTTACTTTGGAGCCAAAGTTCTTGAAAATTCACCCCAAACACGTTACCGCAACTCTGTCCAAGTTTGCTAATATTACTAAAACCCATTTTCTCGAAAGGCTCCCTCTGTCGTAATGTTATTCTGTGATCTGTATTTTCATTTGTGCATAGTCGATATAGCTGAGATTATGGTTCGGTCGCTACATTTTTGGTAATAATAGTACCATTTTGGTTTGACTACATCAGTAAAGGGCGACATGCATATATTTTTAACTGCTGTTCATTTCCTATTTTTGGTAAAACGCGTTGCAAAATTTTGGACTATTTGCAGCATTAAATAAATTTACTTTATTTCATCCGAAGTAATTTTCTCCATTTCGTTTGATTTATTTATTTTTCTCTCTAATCCATATCGTGTTAGCGGATCTTTTAAAATAATCTTATGAAGGTAAAATCTTCCCGCTTCATCTGGGCGCATGCAATCGTATCGCTGTTGTGGAGAGAATATTCGAAAAGAGAAGATATTACTTTTTTATAAAATATTGTATTAGAATTAATTATTTACAATTGGACTATTTGCATCTCAAACTGCAACAAAATCAAATTCAGAGTGTTACATCAAAAATCAACCAGTGTCTGTTCGTTCCATCAATTTTTATTATTTGTATCTCATTCTTCACTTCACTTCAGTTCATTTCATTCAAACAAAGAAAGGCTAAAATCAATCTGCAGACAATCGCTAGAGCTCAGTTGCAAGACATATACTTGAAATTTTTAACTTCATTTCGGCAAAAAGAAATATTTTTTTTTCTCTCTCTCTCAAAATATAAGGATTCTCCAGTACACACGATTTTTCTGCTACGCGAAAGGGGCTCCATTATTCTCCCGAAAGAACTCCGTCGAGAGACCCTTGTTTGGGGACTGAATATTAGCATATCGATCGAGGCTGTTTGTTTCCGCGCTCTTTTGTTCTTCGCGGTTTTGTTTTTTGATTCCGTTCCATTCTGATGACTACAAAGAGCCCATTACTTTCCAGCACAATTTCCATGCACTCATTAAAACGAGTTCCTTTATTGAGGCTAGCGTCTCTTCCTGTTAAATTCAATTTTTTCTCTAAAAAGATTTTTGTCGAAGAAATTGAAATTGTCTGTGACTGATCCACGTATCCCTTGCCCCCTACGCTGCAAAAAATGAATATTGCTTTTAGAGTACAATACAGCTAATAGGGTAGTTGTGACCTATTGAATATCCCTTTTTTAACTACTAGATATTGTTAAGAGGCTTACAAAACACAAAAATTCACCATTGCCGAATTTTAAAACACAACGGTTGATTCTTAATGATTTTTTTAAAAACCCACGCGCAAAAAAAGCGCGCCTTGAAACCGAAACCCGTGACGTCGGATGGCAGTAACTTTCATCCTTTCATCCATGAAAATTGGATTTTTGCTATATTATCGTTTCATTGCGGGATTTTCTCCTTCCGTAATCAATACCTTAAAGCCTACTAATTCACTATTTAAAACTGGATTTATCAAAGAGCAATCCAATACCCTGCTAGGGATGATTGTTTTGATATTTTTTGGCGAAATCCGTAGTCAAATTTTTAGAACGCATCACTTGGCGAGAAAAAAAAAATTACGGCAGTGCAGAGCGAACGACAGTGCAGAAGCCGGAGAAACCGGTTTCTCGAGCTCCTCGCATCTAAAGCTTCTCGCTCTTTCTTCGCCTTAGTAAAAAGTTCAAAAGCGCCAACGAATGCCCAGTGACGTCACAGCCGCTTGAAATTTAAAAATTATTTTAAAAAAACTACTTGTCGCAGTGCAAAAATTTTTTCGCCGTTGATGTTCATGTATGTTGCTCTATCATATAAAAATAAAATTGAAAAATCGAAAACTTCCCTATTAAAAAATGTTAATTTTACAGTAATAAGCTGTAAAGTTGCTAATTTTACCGTACTAAACTGAAAAATTGCTAATTTCATAGTAATAACTCAAAATTGCTAACTTTACAGTAAGAAACTAAAACTGCTAATTTTACAGTTTATTACTGTGCATTTTACAGTTTTAAATTGGAGTCTCGACTGCCAGTATTATACTGTAAAAACAACAGTTCATATTTTGTAGTGTACAACTTTTGAACTTTGAACAACATTCTTTCGGATCCCGAAAATTTTCACTTCTGGCAGTTTTTTTTTATTTATTTTTTTAAAGCTAAAAACTTCCCATAAATTGCAACTTCAGGGAATGAACGATTTCTCCCATCGGTTAACATTAGGGGTGCGACATCGAAGACAAAACATCGATGTTTCAAGACATCGATGTATCGAAATTAAGACATCGATGGTATTGATACATCGACCAAAAAACATCGATGTTTTCAAACATCGATGTTTTCAAACATCGATGTTTTAAAACATCGATCTTTTTTTATAAAAATTACTTACACATTTAAATGTACAGTAATACAGTAACTCCCCAATACATTGCGCCTCTTTATATCACTCAATTAGATTTATTTTTCTGTCTCCTGAAAAACATCAACCGTATGATATCGATGTCAATTATAGAAAACTTTTTTAGTGAGATAGATACTGCAAATGTTGATTAACTGTATAACTTTTATTTATAGCATATTTTTATGAAACTTTTTTTGTTGAAATGTAAAACAACGTCAACGGAAAAAAATTCTAAAGCAAAAAAAAAAAGATGTTTAAAAATCGTTGACCGTAAATCGGTAGAAATTAAAAAAAAAAAAAAAAAAAAAAAAAACAATTTCAATACGATAGATATTGCAACTGTTAAAGATGAATCTTTTTTATTGCATATTTTTATTGCTTTTTGCTGAAGTGTAAAACAGACATCGAAAGAAAAAAAAAACATCGAACGCGAAACAGTGATCATTAAAAGACATCGATCTTAAAACATCGATGGTAACTATCAAAAACGGCTTCTAATGAGATTTATAGTGTAACAGCGGATTAACAATGTAACTTTTGGCCGCATATCTTGATGATTTTTTTTTTTTTTGCTGAAATATAAAACATTCACATAAAGAGCACTAATGAAATAAGTAAAATTTAAAAGAAAATGGCGAAAGCAAATTAGAAATGTTTTAGAAACATCGAGAGCAAAACATCGACAATAATCATAGAAAATAATTTCTAATGAAATTAATACTGAAACTTCTGATTAAGAATGAAAACTTCTTAATGCGTATGCATATCGCATATTTTTATCAAGCATTTTTTACTGGGTTATAAAACATCGACATCGAAAAAAACATCGAACCCAAAACATCGATGTTGTGAAAACATCGACCCTCTAACATCGATGGTAAAAACATCGATGTTTTCGCAAAAACATCGATGCTTCCAAAACATCGACATCGATGTCGCAGCCCTAGTTAACATTGTATGTCTTTAGAAAGAACTTCTTTTTCTGCACCAGATGAAGTTTGCAGCAGTTCTGTACTAATTTATTTCAATGAATTAGTACAGAAGATAAAAGGGTTTTTAAAACGAACGAAGCCGTTAAAATGAACGAGTTTAATGTAAAAGGGGAAAAAACGAACCATCATAATCATTCTAAAGAAAGACATTGCCCATTATTGCCATGCTTTGATGTCAATCGAAGGCATTATCTTTCCCATCATGAGAAAAAAATAAACTTCAATTTCAAAAAAAATAAACATAAAAGAACTGTCAGTGTCACCGTCAAGAAAAAGAATGTCCTCTCGCCTCAAAACTAAACATATCTCCCTCTGCACTGTATGGTTCCAGGGCATTATCCCCCCGTTCCGCCCCATTTCTCCGGATTCCGTATCCGGCTCAGTCCCCCCCCCTGTGTGTCCGGCACCGGGAAGGGATTTCATCCGGTACATCTTGATCGATGGAGACAGGGGGCTTTTCTCCCTTTTCTTCTGCGGATTAGGCTTGATGGACGCGGGAGGCTTCCCAGAAAAAGGTTTTCGCTGATTTTACCCTTTTGAACAAACTCGCCGCGCTGATGGCCGTTTCTCGTTTTATTTTGTCCTTTTCTCTCTCTCGCTTTTGTGCTAAGACGCAGAAGTAAACAAAAATACATCAACGCCGAGAAGATAGTAGGTTTTGTATTTGGCAGTGGAGAAAACTGTCTTTATCTGCTTGATGTTTATCTGGAGTGGGATAGTTACACTGGGAAACATAGATGCTATTTTTACAGTATAATATAGTGAACTCCCAGTTATACGCCGGCCCAAGCGACCAACAGAAAAAGGTGCATTAGTCAGAGACGTATAAGTGAACAAGCCTATTTAAAGGATTAAAACGCAACATAGGTTCTAATGAGAGAATGAATAAAAATGTTTCTATAGATAAGGGACGTATTACTACAGTTTGGCAATTACTATAACATAACTACAATGATAAAGAGACAACAAAAATTGTAGCATACCTAATTACAAACTGTCCGTTTTAAAACTCTCCATAATAGATGATTGTCCCTCTTCGAACTCTACTTCATGAGAAAAAAAAATGATTTCCGTGAGCAATAAAGGCGAAGGATTAAAGAGGAAAGTGAAGAATAATGCGAATTTTTTAAAGAATATAAATTACTTTTTTTTTACAATTTAGGGAAAATTCGGCGCATAAGTAAAATATTTGTCCTTAGAGCGACGCATAAACGAATGATACTAGCATTACACTGAAGTGACAAAAGTCATGGGATAGCAATATGCAAATTTTCAGATGGCAGTAGCATCGCATAGAACAGGTATAAATGCGCAGTGCTTTTACAGAGCTTTCATTTCTGTTCAAGTTATTCATGTGAAGAGGTTTTAACGTGATGATGACCGCACGACGTGAATTAACAGACTTTGAACGCGGAATGTTAGTTGGAGCTAGACGCATGGGTCATGCCATTTCGGAAATCGTTAGAGAATTCAACATTCCCAGATCCACTGTGTCAAGAGTGTGCCGAGAGTATGAAATTTCAGGCATAACATCCCACCATGGACAGCGCAGTGGTCGACCGCCTGCACTTAAAGATCGAGACCGGCGACGTCTGCAAAGAGTCGTAAATTCTAACAGACAAGCAACACTGCGTCAAATCACCGTAGAAATCAATGTGGGACGTACAATGGACGTGTCTGCTAGAACTGTGCGGAGAAATTTGGATTTCTTGGGCTATTCCAGCAGAAGACCGACTCGAGTGCCTTTACTGACAGAACGACATCGCTTGCAGCGACTCTCGTGGGCACGTGAGCATATCGGTTGGTCCCTAGATGAATGGAAAACCGTGGCCTGGTCCGATGAGTCACGATTTCAGCTGGTAAGAGCCGATGGTAGGGTTCGAGTGTGGCGCAGACCCCACGAAGCCATGGACCCAAACTGTCAGCAAGGCACTGTTCAAGCTGGTGGTGGCTCCGTAATGGTGTGGGCTGTTTTTTCATGGCATGGACTTGGTCCTCTAGTGCGACTGGACCGAACATTGACTGGAAATGCTTATGTGCAGCTACTTGGAGATCACTTGCAGCCATTCATGGACTTCATGTACCCAAACAACGATGGGATTTTTATGGATGACAATGCGCCATGTCACCGGGCCACAACTGTTCGCAATTGGTTTGAAGAAAATTCTGGACAATTCCAACGAATGATTTGGCCACCTAGATCGTCCGACATGAATCCCATTGAGCATTTATGGGACACCATCGAGAGGTCTGTTCGTGCCCAAAATCCTGCCCCATCAACGCTTTCACAATTATGGACGTCTATCGAGACAGCATGGCTCAATATTCCTGCAGAACACTTCCAACGACTTGTTGAGTCCATGCCACGTCGAGTTGTTGCACTTCGCCGGGCAAAAGGAGGGCCGACACGATATTAAGAGGTATCCCATGACTTTTGTCACTTCAGTGTATTTTACAATGGAATGTACAGGGACCATTTAAAATCGTCGTATAAGTGAAAAAGGAGCATAAATGAGGCGGCGTATAAATGAGAGTTCACTGTATTCCTATAATTTTATAGGAATTTTACAGTAATAAACTGTAAAATTACTAGTTTACAGTAATAAACTGTAAAAAATCTAGTTTCACAGTTTATTACCATGCACTTTAGTTTTAAACTGGAACCTCTACTGCCACTATTATACTGTAAAAACAACAGTTCATTTTTTACAGTATATGCTCTATAATATCTATAATATAAGCTTGTATTGTCTCGCGTTAAGAGTCAGACATGATTTATTGTAACTAGCTTACCCGTTCGAAGCATTCGCGCTTGACACAAGGAACGCAAAAACACGTTTTTTTTTCCCCGAATAACAACAAAATTGTGAGTTTCTTGATAATTTCTGGCTGTTTGCTTCTAATCAGGTTGTTGCATTTAGAAGTTTAAACTTGATTTCAAAGAATCTTCAGTGTGTATTTTCTTGGTTATTACCCTAGCAGCATCATCTCATCGGCCGATGATCGCCCATTCATCAACACCCGATGAAATTCTCATCGGCCGATCATCCAATATGTCTCATCGGCCAAGCAGAATCCGAGCAGCAAAATCCGATGAGATTTGGAGCAATTTACGAGGCAGAACAGTCCCGTGCCGAGGAATTACATCGGGAAACTTGATCGGAGGGATATCGTTTTCCGATGAAATATAGCTCATCTTATTTTCATCGGGAAAGTTGATCGGAAGGATATTGCTTTCCGATGAAAAGTAGCTCATCGAAAACCGTGCTCGGATACTGATCGGAACAATGTCATCGTGCGTTACAGGATCAGTTTACGAGGAGTTTGTTGATCGGCCGAGCAAAATCCGATGAGTTGATGCTACTTGGGTATCAACTACATAGTTTCAATTTGGTCTTGCTATATTTTAGAAAAATAAATTGGGTATGTTACTAAATGGCAACGCAATACATCTAAGGATTAACCATAATCACCCAGTATGGAAGCAAATGTGAGCTTCGTTGTGCCAGACGTGACCCCAAACATCCTCTCATTGCAACCCCCCTCCCCCATCATACACAAGTTAATGAACCTAACAAATTCTAGTGCGTTTCTGTCAATTCCACGTTATCGCAATTTAATGTCGTGTAGTAATTAACTTCTGTGTAATGAAACAAATTGGATTGTAGTCGATAACCCCAGCTGTTGCTGTCGGCAGCGGAAGTTCTGTATTGGACAATGCTGGTGAGCGAGATGGGAGGGGCGGGGGGGGGGAGATGTCGAGATTACGAATGTTCTAGATATGGTACTGTAGGGGAAGTGTAGAATGAAGGGAGATGATTAATATAGAGTGATTTTGTAGCACGGGTACATTAGTAATATAGTGAACTCTCACTTATACATTGCCTCATTTATGTGCCTTTTTCACTTATACGACGATTTTAAATGGTCCCAGCACATTCCATAGCAAAATAATGATAGTACCATTCGTTTATGCGTCGCTCGAAAGATTAATATTTCACTTATGCGCCGAATTTTCCCTAAAATGTATGAAAATGTATTTATTTTCTTTAAAAAATAAACATTTTTCTCTACTTTCCTCTTTAATCTTTCGCCCTTATTGCTCACGGAAGGCATTTTGTCCGCATGAATTAGAGTTCGGAGAGGGACAAATATCTATTATGCATCGTTTTAAAGGGAACAGTTTGTAATTAGGTATGCTACAACTTTGGTTTTCTCTTAATCATTATAGTTACGTTACAGTCATTGCCAAGCAGTAGTAATATGTCCCTTTTCTATCGAAACATTCTTATTCACTCTCTCATTAGAACCTATGTTTCGTTTTAGTCCTTTAAATAGGCTCGTTCACTTATACGTCTCTCTCACTTATGCGACTTTTTCTGTTGGCCCCTAGGGCAGGCGCATAAGTGAGAGTTCACTGTAATTTTAATAAGTTTTGATTCGGGAAAAGATGGTTGAAGGGATTAATTGGATGATGTTATGCAAAAAGGAGTTAACCCACAAAAACCTGATTTTGAGATAGTGGGCTTTAAAGTCAGCAAACTCTGGCAAAAAGCATGGAGCTCTATATCAATATACCAATGATATGTTACCATGAAATGCTGATAGGGCTTAAATATTTTTGCTTAATGTAGAAAGCAACATATTTTACCATCACAGTTGGATAACTCATTTTTTTATGTTTTGTGGGTTAACTTCTTTTTGCATAACACCATCCAATTGTAAATTAACATATACAGGGTGGTGTAGTGCTTGTTTCTGAATTAGCCCTGCCTTAGGGGTGGTTACTTACTGCTTTATGCCCGAGCTTTGCCTCAAATTTACGCGTTGTTCCGTTCCAATATGCAGTCGTTAGAAGGTGTTCTAATTTTCATTTTAGCTACCAGTTTTTTCGGCTCTCTTTGCCCTATAAGAGGATTTCTGCCTCAAGCTCGTTTACTTCCTATTCCATGTCGACGAGTGCTAATAAGCACGAAACTCCAGTCCATGGATGGAAGGGCCGTGGTAGCCCGATCGGTAAGGCGTCGGCTGTAATACTTAGAAGACAGAGCAACAGAGCTGAGATTGTTAAAGAGTTTCAAACTAACCCCCAAAATAATTTTGACAAAACAGGAAAAGTAATTGTAGATCATTTGTAGCAGCAAATATGAAATAGTTTCCTAACATTTTTTGTTTTTCGTTTTCTTCTCTCTCTCTATCTCTTTCCTTTGATACACTTATTTTTGTATCCATAAGCTTCAACTACTAAGCGGAATTCAATTCAGAAAGACGTTTGACAGTCGTTACAAATATACTAGTTCATAATAAATGAAAGGAAAATTAAAAAAAAAAAAAAAATACGTACGCCGAATTTACAGGAAACAAAAAATTACGAATTTAAAATTTTGCTAAAAGTTACTTTCAAGTTTAGGATTCGTTTTTTAAATATCATTATTTTACTTTTAAAAGTTAACTGTAATTAACTTCCCTAAATTTTCTGATAAATATTTTACATTGTTTTGTGATTGACAAAAGGCCTCTAAAAATGCATTGCAACGTGTCTCCAAACTTGAAATTGCAAATGGTTGTCATAATGTTTTGCATCGCCATTCCAATCCAACAAAGAAGATGCTATATGATTTGAGCAAAGTTCACATCATGTGGCGCATGAAGCTTCAGAAATAGTTAATTTTGCTAAGTCTTGCTTCCTAAAATCAAGACTATCAACCGAGATTTATGAAGACATGGGTAGTCCTTACGAATCAGAAATCACTACTTTTTGATAAGAAATACTCTGGGTTATCCAAAACCAAAAAGGAAGTTAGTATGAACATTTAAACGTATGAAATTCGAAAATGTGCACGAACTTTCTAATGAACTGACTTTTTCCTCTGGTGCAAAAAATATCAATATCTTTAGCAGCTTTAAATGTTTTTGATAAGATACGAGGGCCAATAAAATAAGATTATCTCGCTGACATTTCTGGAAAACTGAACGAAGCATCTATTTACTACATATTTGTTGTGAGAGATAGCGTTAAAAAGAAAGCTGAATTTTCGTGATTCCTATCTACTAGAGGAAAATAACGTAGAACATTTTCCTCTCTTAAAAAGAATTTTTCTATTGTGCCCCGTCTTTAAAACGAATAGTGGGAAAACTTTATCTTCACTTCTATCGGTGGAGAACACATGTATACCAATTTTAATCAGAATCACAGCCTCAAGGCCGGCTACCTTGTCTAGTGGTCAGAGCAGTCTGCCACGGATGGTGTGGCCCTGGTTCGATTCCCGACTTGGGCATGGATGTGCTTTCCCTCTCCTGCCCTTGTCCTTTCTCTGCGTGAATATGTGGTTATGTGAAAGGTTGTCTACCCTATAAACGGGTACCTATGGCATGCGTGTACTGTGGAAATCGGATTTCACACCAAATTATGGTACAGTTGCAAAAGTGAAGCAGCGCATCCCAAATTGCCAGCCTGGCTGGCACAGGATACCAACCAACCAACCAACCAACCAACCAACCAACCAACCAACCATTAGGTTCTAGGCTAGGAAAGAGCTGGAGAAATGTATATTCATCAGGGCAATCCGCTAGAAAACTAGCGGACACTTTTTACTCGCTAATACTTGGTTTTTAAACAAGTGCAAACAGGGACTTTTCTCTTTAATACACCTGGTTGACAAGAAGCTCTTGTCTCTTTCCAAGCACTATGAATTATTCCTAATTAGATACTCAAAATTCCACTTCTCATTTTGTTATGTTCCTTTTCAATAAAAACGGAAGGAAAAATCACTTACTGAAATTAACATCTACAACGTGGGTGGTAAACACTAGTAAATGAGTAATATACAAAACACTACAAGAGTTGAAAATAGGGAACTTCGATGAGTCGACACCCTCCTTACTCGACATATTTTCGTGGCCCTTTGGAGTGCCGAGTTACCGAGTTTCCGATTAAAACAATGCTTTCTCCAGATTTGTCGAAGCGTCAGGCAAATCTCAACAAACAAGGAAATATTTGGCAGGTCACAGTGACTTCCCATTGGGTCTGTTTGACTCCTAGATAATTAAGTTTTTGTCTACTAGTGTGTGTAAAATAGTGGGGTTTCTTGAAGTAAAAGCAAAGCACAAATGTTTCCAGGGGTTAAAAAGTTTAGGAACCGCTACACTATTCTGCGAAAACGAAAAAAAATCTGAACGGTTCCTATTTGATATCGTGTCATTGTTTTTCAAGCACACTGCATTTTCGACAAATGAGAATAGACAACTCTGCCATGCTGAGCACAAAAATGGTATCTGCAGCCGAGTTCAAAGTGAGATATTGCTGTTTGAAATTTTGAGCATCCATGCATTTAATTCAGATAAGATTTTTTCAAATTTCTTTTGAAAAATATTTCCCGTTCTCAATTGATCATAAAACATTGTATGTAGGTAAAATGCGTCACAAAAAACCACCCGGTGGTGACAACTCGATTTTGTTATAAAGTGCAGATACGACATTTGTGCTTAGCACGAAAGAAGAGGTTGCGGAAGGAAGAACAGGGAGAGCGACACTCACCGCCAGCAGGTGTCCCGCGACGTAGGCCATGCCGATGGAGAGGGCTCCGGAGCCCAGGGGCTCCGCCCCGGGCTCCATGCTGGCGAGCACCGTGATGGCCACGACGGCCGACGCCAGGAACTCGAGCCCGAAGGCCTCCCCGCCGCCCACCCAGGGCGGCGGCTCGGTGGCGCCCAGGCCTGCGGCCCCGCGCAGCGCGGGCGGCGCCAGCCCGTACAGGATGGCCGCCCCGGCCAGGGCGCCCGCGCACTGCGCGCCCACGTAGGCGGCGCCCCGCGCCGCCCCGATGTGGCGCGTGACGAGCAGGGCGGCCGTCACGGCCGGGTTCATGTGCGCCCCGCTCACGCCGCCCAGGCAGCGCACCAGCGTGGCCACGGCGGCGCCGAAGGCGAGCGCGGCGCGCAGCTGCGCCGCGTCGCCGCCCTCGTGGGGCGGCGCGGGCGGCGCCTTGGTGCGCAGGCTGGCGCCGCAGCCCAGCACGGTGAGCAGCAGCGTGGCGAGGAACTCGGCGCGCACGGCGCCCCAGAAACGCCGGTCGGCTAGCTCCTGGCGCAGGGGCGCCGGGTCCTGGGGCAGGGAGGCCATGTAGCGCCGCATGGCCTCCACGGGCGCCGCCCCGGCCTTGCCGTCCGGGACGCAGAAGAGGCCGTCGGCAGACATGCTGCCGGACAACAACTCGACGGGCGGAGCGCACATCCGCTCGCTCCGAGATCCGGGAACCTTCTGCTGGAGGAGAGCGTGGGGATTTATTTCCCTGCCGGAAAAAATTCCCTCTTCTCCCGATTTCGGACAGCGGGGAAGACTCAGTTGCGGTTAAGCCCCAATGTCTTCGCTACCATTATTTAAAAAAAATATCTTATATTGTAGGGCCATTCCATTTTAATAAAAAAAATATTAAAGGAATTATTTTACATTTTAGTTAGGATTTATTTATAATTTTCGTGGAACTTTAGAGAAACTATTATACATTCGAACGAACCAAGTAGGCAAGAAATTTACTATCATTGTTTTCATTTAGGCAGTATTTAATATAATGCCAAAATATTCAAAAATGAGCACACTTTTTTCTTTATCGCTTCGGAAACTTTGTTCTGCCTTAATTGCATTTGAATTGTAAAAAAAAAAACAGCTTTTCGGAATGATAGTTGCTGAAAAATTTAAAACTTTTGAGGTTTTCGATGGCAAAATTAATTTATTTGAATCAAGTTGGGCTCGTTTTTTTTTCACTGTGAATTTTTTTCTTCGCACTCACACTGTACTAGTAAATAAACAACTTTTACGGAAATTCATTTAATTTCATTGATTTATTTACTACGAAATTATAGTAAAATTATGAATGGGGTAAGGACGTTGTCAAATATTGGAGAACTCAGGGCCGGCCTTAGCAAATGTGGGGCCCGATTGGAGAACTCTGTCGGGGCCCCCTTTACAAAATGATTACATTTAGTTTGAGGCTCAAATGAATATAACTCTTTTTAAAATAAAAACTTTTTGTTTCGCTATCTTTTTACAAGGAAAAAAATAATAAATCAATAGCTTGCTAAAACAAGCCATTACAGACTAACCTTTCTTTCTACTTTGTGCACCTTCCCTGACCCTTTCGTTGATGATGAAAAGATTACTTATATAACTGTTTCATATATCCGAAAAAGCATGTTGCATTTTTGATTATATTCCCAAGAACTAAGTTGTACTAGTGGCAGGCAAATAGTGGGGTATATATGTTTAAATTTTGAAGAGGGCTAATGGGACCAAGCTTAGAACAATAATTTAGAGGATGGCAGGGTGGAGCGCTATTCTAGACATTTTTCCTCGTTGAATTTTTAAAATGCAATTCTAAACAATCTTCGGTAATGTCAGAGGAATGGGCGAGAAATTCAGGCTCAAATTCAGACTCTCCTTTTTAAATACTGTCGTCCCTGCTTAATCGGGTAACGGATAAATGAATACCCCGCTTGTACGAATAAAATATCTCGGAACCGAATATTTCCCGTGTCGTTGACGCAATGTTAAAGATCCCCGTTTAATCGAATACCCCGCTGAATGGAATAATATTTCTCAGAACCGACAGTATTCGTTTAAGCGGGGCCGACAGTATATACACTGAAGTGACAA
Source organism: Uloborus plumipes (assembly GCA_038373865.1). Taxonomy (NCBI): domain Eukaryota; kingdom Metazoa; phylum Arthropoda; class Arachnida; order Araneae; family Uloboridae; genus Uloborus; species Uloborus plumipes. The sequence continues at coordinate 87,768 of JAXGGA010001301.1, forward strand.
AAGTCATGGGATACCTCTTAATATCGTGTCGGCCCTCCTTTTGCCCGGCGAAGTGCAACAACTCGACGTGGCATGGACTCAACAAGTCGTTGGAAGTCTTCTGCAGGAATATTGAGCCATGCTGTCTCGATAGACGTCCATAATTGTGAAAGCGTTGATGGGGCAGGATTTTGGGCACGAACAGACCTCTCGATGGTGTCCCATAAATGCTCAATGGGATTCATGTCGGGCGATCTAGGTGGCCAAATCATTCGTTGGAATTGTCCAGAATTTTCTTCAAACCAATTGCGAACAGTTGTGGCCCGGTGACATGGCGCATTGTCATCCATAAAAATCCCATCGTTGTTTGGGTACATGAAGTCCATGAATGGCTGCAAGTGATCTCCAAGTAGCTGCACATAAGCATTTCCAGTCAATGTTCGGTCCAGTCGCACTAGAGGACCAAGTCCATGCCATGAAAAAACAGCCCACACCATTACGGAGCCACCACCAGCTTGAACAGTGCCTTGCTGACAGTTTGGGTCCATGGCTTCGTGGGGTCTGCGCCACACTCGAACCCTACCATCGGCTCTTACCAGCTGAAATCGTGACTCATCGGACCAGGCCACGGTTTTCCATTCATCTAGGGACCAACCGATATGCTCACGTGCCCACGAGAGTCGCTGCAAGCGATGTCGTTCTGTCAGTAAAGGCACTCGAGTCGGTCTTCTGCTGGAATAGCCCAAGAAATCCAAATTTCTCCGCACAGTTCTAGCAGACACGTCCATTGTACGTCCCACATTGATTTCTACGGTGATTTGACGCAGTGTTGCTTGTCTGTTAGAATTTACGACTCTTTGCAGACGTCGCCGGTCTCGATCTTTAAGTGCAGGCGGTCGACCACTGCGCTGTCCATGGTGGGATGTTATGCCTGAAATTTCATACTCTCGGCACACTCTTGACACAGTGGATCTGGGAATGTTGAATTCTCTAACGATTTCCGAAATGGCATGACCCATGCGTCTAGCTCCAACTAACATTCCGCGTTCAAAGTCTGTTAATTCACGTCGTGCGGTCATCATCACGTTAAAACCTCTTTACATGAATAACTTGAACAGAAATGAAAGCTCTGTAAAAGCACTGCGCATTTATACCTGTTCTATGCGATGCTACTGCCATCTGAAAATTTGCATATTGCTATCCCATGACTTTTGTCACTTCAGTGTATTTTAAAATGATATTTGAAGACATTTTAAGCAACGGCCCAAACGAGAGAATATTTTTAAAGGGTAGGGTGGCACTTTAAAAAAAAAACTCCAAATTTTTAAAACTGAAATCCAGGAAACGAAATTTTAGATACTCCTTAATAATTTTTGTGGGAGAAGGCTTCGGAGAAGTAAAATTTTGAACACGTTCTTATTTTCAGACGAGGTAGAAAAAAAAGGGGGGGGGGTGAAAGAAAGGGGAGAAGGGCACACAATTAATTGACCAATTTTTTATATCGGTTGAAAATTCAAGTGTCGTGATTTCTTTTTGAAAAAAATAAAGATTTTCCCCCAACATTATTTATTTTTGTTCTTAAAATGGCTTAGTTTTAACAAAGCGCATTTTTTACTTCTGTTCAGTAATAAAGAATATTTAAAGAAAAATCATCAACTCAGCATTCTGTATTGTGGGCCCTAATTCTCTGGTTGCCGTTTTGGTTAGAACAGTGTTTGACAACTTTTTTGAGCTCATCGCCCCCTTTAAGAAAACGACTGACACTTATCACCCCCCAACCTTCTTCCTCGAAAAAAACATAAGTAAGTGAACATCGATATTATTAAAAATATAAACAATTTTAACCAATCACTTTTCAACTAAAAATATTAATAAATAAATAAAATACCTTTAATTTTTTTTTTATTTCACAAAGCGAACTGATAAGCATTTGATGGGTAATATTTAACTAAGTTCATCGACGTACTTTTCAAAAACAGAAGTACCTTTTTCAAGAAATTATTTTCCTTTCTACACTGGAATCTGGGGGAATTAAAATCATTGAAACTAAAAATTTGAAAGAAAATATATTGAAAATCTGAAAATTCATAAAATGGAGAATGAATGACAAAATACTTTCTAAGGTTAAAGGAGGAAGCTTAATTAGTTTTTTCCTTAACTTGTGATTAATTGTCTGAACTCTGAACAACTGGTTTCGTACATGTTTACACACACAAATTCGGTTTTCGCCACCCCTTTACTACTAGTGTTTTCTCTTCTAAATACCCATCACCCCTATCGCCCCTTTAGAATTTACCGCCCTTTTGTGGAGGCCAAATCGCCCCTTAAAGGGCGATCGCCCCCATTTTGGGAATCACTGGGTTAGAGAGTAACGGGAGAGGAGAGATCTCTACCAAAACTTTAAATCACTAAAACGCCATTTTAGGCAATTGACCTCGTTGCTAGAGAAAAGGCAAGTCTTTCGGAAATTTATCAGAATATAGAAACAGAAATTTACTATTTCTCCAGAAGCGCTCTGAAGCTGAAGTCATAATATTTTAATTTTAAGTTATCTTTGGTGATGGGGACATTTGGAGAGGGGGAAGGGGAGTTATTGCATGACCTCACCTGAAATTTTCCGCAACTTAAAGTCTAACAGTGGAATTTTAGGATCTTTTTGGTCTTTGTCAAGGAGGTTATGATAACCTTCTGATTCCGTGCTTCTTTTTAATTAGTTGCCCTCTGAAGTTGGCAGTCGGGGCACGGGTTCCAAATTTCCCCCATAAATCTGGCACTGGAAAGCTTCGGAAAGTTCTCCTACAGCATAAATTGAACTAATCGTTGCAAAATACTTTCAAACAGATTAAACATCAGTTAAATATTGACAATTAGCTTCTTATTTTGATATAGTTTCTTGTTAACATTTACCTTAATGCAAAAATAATTTGTCGGCACGGGGCCCCCTGCTCCTACACCATAAATTGAACTAAACGTAGCCCCATACTTTCAAACGGATTAAACACCAGGTAAATATTGCCAATTAGCTTCTTATTTTGATATAGTTTTTGTTGACATTTACCTAAAGGCAAAAATAATTTGTCGGCTGCTCCTACAGCATAAATTGAACTAAACGTAGCACCATACTTTCAGATTCAACATGAGTTAAATATTGCCAATTATCTTTTTATTTTGATATAGTTCTTTTTTCTCATTTACCTAAAGGCAAAAATAATTTGTTGGAGCGGGGCCCGATTGGGCAAAATCGGTCCAATCTACCTAAGACCGGCCCTGGATGCCGAAGATGTCCATATTCACTGAAACTTTTTTTTCTCTACACTGACACTGCACTAGTAACGAAAACTCCTTCACCGATTTCATTAACTTAAATTGAAAATTTATTTTGTTCGGAGTTTTGATAAAGATCAAGTTGGGAACGCTTTGACGAAAATATAAAAGTCAACTGAAGTGTTTTTTCTCTGCACTGACACTGCACTTGTAAAGAAAACTCTTTTACGGATTTCATTAACTTGTATTGAGAACTATTTTCTGTAGAGTTTTGATAAAACTAAAGTTCGGAACGTTTTTGAGAAGATATCCATCTTCACTGAAGATTGGTTTTGCTGCACTAGCACTGTACAGGCAAGGAAACAACTTCCACAGATATCATTAACCCATTTATGCCCAAGTTTTTTTAACTTTTTTTTTTTCAATTTTTATCTTTTTAAAACTCTTCATTGGAATAGTTTATTTACATTTTAGGCGTAAAATAGATCGCCGTTGTCATATTTATTAAGTTATTTAACGTCCTGTTTATGGGACACTAAGCAGATATGTGCGCAAAATACGACCTTACTTGACGTTACTTTTGCAAAGTAACATTACAGAAGGCATCTTTGACCAATTTTAAGCAAATCATTTTAAAATGGTTTAATTTTATGAAAAATAAGTTCGCAAAAAACACTTACTTTCTGTGACTACCCATGTTGCATCGTTGCTTGACTGATTTGTCTAAAAATAGCTGCCAATAAATGAACTCTGATGCCCAACTAGCGGCTCTACCTGGTTTTCTCAAGAAGAAGGTCTATTTAACTTGTGAAAAACAGCTTTAGTAAAATGATATACCCATTACAGGTTTTTGTATGCAGTAACTAACAAGCGTCCCGTTTTTAGGCTACTGGCATAAATGGGTTAACTTTTGCTAAGAATTTATTTACTGCGAAGTTTTGATGTAAAATTGTGGTTCAAGTTGGGGATGTTTTTAGCAAAACTATCCATATTCACTGAAGATTGTTTTCTTTGTACCGAAACTACAGCATCAAAAAGACAACTTTTACTGATATCATTAACATTTACTGTGAAGTTTTGACAAAATTTAGAATCCATTTGGGAACATTTTGACGATGATATTCATATCCAATGAAGGTTTTTTTTCTCAGCACTGACACCTCACTGGTAATGAAAACTTGTTTACCAATTTCAGTAACTTTTATTGAGCATTTATTTTAAATAATTCAATTTGTTTAATCTCAAATAATTGGGGTCCAATGCGGAAAATAAGTAGGTCATAAATCTAGTGGATGAACAGAAGATAGATGATTTCATTTTTGGACACCTAAGCCCCCCTCCCCCTCCCCATAAACTATAGCTGCAAATAACTCGCCACCTGTACGCTTAGAGACTTAAGATCTATAGTAAAATACTAGCCGCGCACTTTTTAAAAACCAACTGGCCGCAGATAATTAATACTTGATTTTCTCAACAAGGGTCATTCCATAGTGACTAACGTAACATTCAGAGCTGATTTTGTAACTGTTTTTACTTGTAACTTAAAGGATAAAAAATATTTTTTAGTTATGCTGGTGGATTTACAATGTACGTGGTATCTATGTGTCATTTCTGCTAAGAATTTGAAACAAAAGAACTGACAGTAGATATTTTTTTCAACCAAAATAGCAGCGTGACTAACGTAACATTTTTGCAACCCTGAAAATGAATGCTCATGTTGTGAGGCAAACATTTCTCAAAGTAAAGTAAGTGTTAAAAATTGAATGATATATTTGAAAAATGTGTAGAGTTGGCTTTTAAAAACATTAAACACATTTATTAAATGTTAAGTTGTTTTAGTCTTAAGCGTCATTTTTACTCAAGATGGAGTGTGACTAACGTAACTTGACTAACGTAACCATCGAGTAACAAGCAGTAGACACACTACAAACTATTTTCTTATGGCTAATCTCAGTGATCATTACAATACCTTTTCAATTTTTTTTTTTTTTTAACTTCATATGTTGTATGACTTTTTTTTTATTTATTTATTTTTTGATACTTTTTTCACTTCGGTATTTTTTTTCTTCGGTTGAGGTTGACATTTCTATGGAATGACCCACAAGTCTTTTGTACCTCGTTTACGATGTAAAAACGATCTCAAGCTCTCGCAGTTATCCATATCCCCGACGAATAAGAAAATCCCACACACGCCTGAATCTTTCTTTTCCCAAATTTGATGGTAGAAGTAATATTAACTCTTAATTAGCACTCTTTTATTAGTTTTACATTAGTTTGTTTGTTTGTATGTACTATGTATGTATGCATGTAACTCTGAATAAATATAAAAGTAATATATTTAATGCAATTATTAGCACTAAAGGTACACACTATATTACATATTGATGCATTATAAGTGTTTCAATTGTTAGTATGGAAAAACTTGAAATGACGGCCCTAGGCGTAGTATTATTTATTTATTTTTTTCTTCAAAATCTGGCAACCCTGAGCAGGACTTTTCGAGGAATTTAAAAGGTTGTGGAGCACATGTGAATTAAAGAATATAATAATTTTATTTCAGACAATTGGAGTGAATTTAAATTTATTCAGTTGACTTCCTTTGCATTTATAGCACGGGCATCGCCGTGCGGGTACTGCTAGTAAAAGATAAAATTCACGTTCTTTGGAAATATAAAAGTGATATATTCAACACTAATATTAATACAAAAGGCAAAACTAGATTACATGTTGATGTATTATAAGTGCATGTTTAGCAGATGTTGAAAATCAGTTTTGTTTTGAAAATCAGAGGGAAAAGTTATAGAGTATCATCAAATATAGTTTGATTAACTTTAAAAGCTTATTTTTTTAGTTTTTTTAAACTATAATTTGATTATTTATAAATATACTTACGTACAACATTACAGTTAGGTTGCATATCCCTATATTCTAATCAAAATAAAGTCCTGGATGAGGCGTCCACCACTGACTAAAAAGTGTCCACCAAACTAAAAATGTCAGCCCGCCACTTGCAATTAATTACTAATTTAAGTTTTCGTGTCGATCCTATACTCCTCTTTTCTCTTCCTCTCTCCAAAACACATAAACTAATCCCATTCCTGAAGCGTAGCAATGTCATTTTTCAGAATATCCTTTTTTTTTTCAACCTCTCCAGAAAGTAACCATCCGAGTGGAAAAACAAACAGGAGCGTAAATCCCTCCCAGATAACACGTTACGCAAATTCCCCGTCTCGGAGGAGAAAATCCCCATCTGGGGGAGAGAAAACTCTCCCTCCTCCAGCAGGGGTGGGGGGGGGGCGATTCCTGTCGGTGGTTTCCATCTGGACGATAAGGGGTGGAGTAGATGCTCCCGGTGATTCGGCCGCCGTTCTCTATTTTTTTTTTTTTTTTGGAATGACAAGAGCCTCGTTTGTTGTTGGTTGCTCCGATAAGACTTTTTTTTTTCTCGTCTAGAATGGAACAAAGTTTATGCTGATGTACAGAAATGATCTTTTTTTTGCTCGATAAGGAGAATGTAACGTAATTAAAGAGTAAATAAACTAAAGCTAAAATAGTAAGCTACTCTTTTTCGAGCTGTTTATAAATCTCTTGGGGCTAACGTCCCCAAACTGTTCGGTGATCGGATGAGAACCGATATTTTCAACATGTTATGGTCAAACCAATCTTTAAGTGCGTTGTGTGCTTGAAAAAAGTGGGTTACAGCCGTCTCGTCATTTTGAATTTTTCCAGGGGCGGGACAAAGGGTATGTACATAAGATAAATTTATCAAAAAAATGGCAAAACCCATGCCTATTTACATGCAAATACATTGATTTCCCAAAACCAGGGGTGGGGCAATTGACACCCCCCCCCCCAAATCCCGAAATGACGGGCTATATGTACGTTTTAAAGCATTTTAATATATTCTTAAACTACTACGCTGGAAATTTTTGCTAAAAAAGGGGAGGGGGATAAAGATTTAGATCCAGATCACAACTTTGACAGCAAAGCTATCTTCCTCGGGGTACTCAGAAGGTACAAAAATCCTTCCATTTTCTCTCTCATCCAATCAGAAGAAGTTTCTTCAGGGTCGTGGAGTTATAGCCTAGGACAACCACAGAGGACTCTTAAAATGGAGCATCTTTAAATGGCATGGAGCCCTAAAAAGATTCTTCTGAAAATATTTTATTGCAGATACTTAATACACCACTCGGGCTTCGGCCATTTTTGTTTTTTTACTTCCATGTACGAAAAAAAAAAAATACGTATTGTGAAAATGAAAAAGTTCCTAATTAAGTTTCATTTTTAGCCTACTTTCCCGTTAAAAATAAAAGAAAGACGAAAAAAAGTATTAAAAGTAGCTTAATGCATCTAAAAAATATCGCCAAGTCCAAAAAATATCGCCAAGTTACAAAAATAAAAAGGTGAAATGAATATCGAAAAATTAAAAATTTGAAAGTAGGGTATTGAGATGGGGACTTTGTGTGTCGGTCCGTCGGTCAGTCTGTCGATCGGTCTGTCTGTCCCCCCCCCTAATAACTTTTGAATGAACATTCCGATTTGGACAAACTTTTTTTTGTTGGAAAGATCTCGGCGAGTACAGCTCATTCCCATATTTGATTTTTCGATTTGAACAATTTTTGGTTTAACTTTGAACCGTTCAAACAACCTGTCCCGCGATGCTAACTTTTGAGTGAACAGTCCGATTCGAACAAACTTTTTTTTGTTCGAAAGATCTTATCAAGGATACTTCATTCCCGTATTTACATTTCCGATTTGAACAATTTTTCGTTCAACATTGAACCGCTCAATCAAGCTGTCACTCCTAATAACTTTTGAGTAAACAGTCCGATTTAAATAAACTTTTTCTTTTATTCGAAGGATCTAAGCAAGGATACTTCATTACCGTATTTAAATTTTCCATTTGAGCATTTTTTCGTTCAACATTGAACCGTTCAGGCAACCTTTCCCCACCTAATAACTTTTGAGTGAACCGTCCGAATGGAATAAACTTTTTTTTGTTTGAAAGATCTCGGAGAGGCTTTCCCATACATTCCCATATTTTGCTTTTTGATTTGAACCATTTGTCGTTCAATATTGAACCGTTCAGAAAAAAAAATAATAACATTAGCGTCTACGGCGAATTTAAGTTGAATGTTGATCCTGAACTAAAAGTCGGATTTCCTTCAAATTAACTTTATAAGAAAATGGTTTTGATAAATAATGGTTGAAAAGTACTTTTCTGAGTAATCTTCTGTGAGGACTCTGATTCTGACTCCACAAACATGGCGGAAATGCAGGCTCAGAAAAAAAATGACTGACTGTGCAGACGATTTTTTGTTTATTTAATCATTTGTTTTATTTTATTTATTATTGTTATTTTTTTTTCTTTTTTTTGGCAGACGATTTTTTTTGTAACAAAAATTTTTCATTCACGAGAAAATTTTATTCTTTATTTATATTTAACAACTGGCAACGGATTGAAAGTGAAATTCGAGACATTTTATTAACGGACGAGTTTTTTTTTTCTTTTTTTTTCTTTCTTTGATAAAATGTGTTTTGATGCTCTTTGTACTTGTATTTATTTATTTTATTTTATTTTTTTGAAAACGATGGAGGATTTTTTCTACGGAGGAACTGCAACAGTTACATTCTTTAAAAGGTGCGACAAAATTTTATTTATTCATTTATTTACTTTTTATGTGTCTATTTCATCTGATGAGAGGGGTATATTTTGCTTTTAGAAATCAGCTTTAAGTGCTAAAAAGGTATGTTTGACATAATTTTTAGTCTCAGATAATCAAGATAATAATGATCAGATGCGAGAATGCCGATGTCGATATACGGGAAAGTAAGCTCGTTTAGTTCTTGACAGAACTTCTTGTTAATTTCTATTTTGATTAAGCCTGAACCAACTTCAACTCTTTTAAGCGGGTATCACACGTAGGAAAAATTAACTCAGCCCAGATCCCAATTCAACCGCAACTTCAACTTTTAATTCAACTACCTGACAGCAATATAGCATATCGAACAGATGTTTTTTAAGTTGACAGGAGAGTAGAAGTTGTGATTGAATATTGGAAACGAATTTTTGTATAATTTAGACCCTTAGTCTTCACGTCCGTAAAGGGACCAGATTTTTGGTCAAGCCAGAACCAACTTCGACTCGTTTAAGCGGGTATCACACTAAGGAAATTTCGTTCAATCCGACTCCTAATTCAAAAGCAACTTCTACCCTACTCTCCAGTCAACTTCGGCCAGAAAATCTGTATGCTTATGCTATTTCTGATAGGTAGTTGAATAAAAAATTGGAGTTGCAGTTAAATTGGAAGTTGGGTTGAAAGAATGGTCCTATGCGTGATATCCGCTTAAGATCATTTGTACAAACGTACGTTTGAGCAACCGAAACATTCATTTTGAGGATCCGCTAACTCCGCTTTACCGAGTTTTGCCGATATGTCAAATGAGTGCGTATGTGCATTAGGGTGGAGTGAAAAACAAAAATTTTGGATTTTTTTTCTGTAATAACCGGCAAAAGCTGTGCATACGTAAGTACAAAACACGTGTAAAATATTATCAAGTTTAAAAAACTCCTTTAGGGTCCTACCAGAGCTTGAATTTCGCTAAAAATACGAAAAAAATGTCAATTTTCAAAAAATTTTTGGAAAATATAAATAATCACCATTTTTGTTCTATAACCATTAAAATGCTTTCTTTTAACACTCTTTTCATGCATCTTCAAAATTATTTACATTCTATTCAGTACTAAGTTCGTACATAAACCGTAAAGTTCCGTGAAATTAACCAAAAATTGACTTTTTTTACCATTTTTTGCACATAGCAATAATTCTTCTTTTGTAATCCAGATTCTATTTTTTTTACAATGAATAGGCGAAATGCAGCTTTTAGTTGTAAATGCAATTATATTTCGTTACATTAGCAGCCCAGAACGCACCACAAGGAGGTAGCTGCATTTCGGGTGTCATTCTGCCTTTCCCATCCACCCAGCCACGTTGTTTACATATTTTCAACAAATTTATACGGATGCAATTGCTATCTGATGTTAAACAGGTTTCTCCTTTTGAATCAAAGTTTGAAGTTTGACTCATGACTCAGTTTTTACCTTGACGATTGCGAGCACATAGTTTGTCATTTAAAGTCATATCTTGACTCTTCCTTCAATAGCAATCTGCCGTTTCACTAACCAGTTTTGAACCCTTAAAGCAGTCGGAGTGTAGAAGAGGTATACTTATTGAATCACTGATAAAGTGCAACTTGTTTTTGAAAAGTTGTCTTATTAACGTTGCTGGAACTCGGTGGAAGATACCAAAGCTTTAAAAACGGATAAAAGTACTTGATGGACGTTGTCAATTGAACACAGAAAGAAAAAAGTGACCCGGATCTCACTATCAAAAATTGGAGACCTTACAGTCATTGGCTTTCATTAATTCGATCATTAATAGTTATTTCATTAATAGTTATGCAGCTGTTGATTTTCAAGCTGAGTTTTTAATGAGATAAAGAAACTCGTCAGGTTTATCATTAAAAAATACGCTTCTGTATAGTTCAAGAAATTAGAAATTTAAAAAAAAAAGAAAGAAAATTTCCATGGAGCTGTCTGTAATCATATTAAAAATTACACATTCTATAAAAATTTAAAACTATAAAAATAAATTAACCGGTTAACGCGTGTTTACTTTCCTCCGATTAATGATGTCAATTAAAAAAATCTCATAGTTTGAACTTTCAAAACCTAATATTGGTCATAAAAGTTCTCATTTAGTTATCTGTTCAGTTATTTAGTTGTTTTCTGATATTGTATGCCTTTCCGTAACATAACTCCTTTACAGGTCGACTATCGTCCACTGCCGTGCATGGCCAATTACAAGTTTTCAAAATTAACAAAGACATTTCTTCGAATCAGCGGATCCACGAAGAAGAGAAGATCATCAATTAAATGAATTATAGATTGCGTAACTTTCATTATACATACAATTCCATGTTTCACGGAATTTTTTTTTTCTTTTTTAAAATTTCTAATTTCTTGAACTATACAGAAGCGAATTTTTTAATGATATAACTGACGAGTATCTTCATCTCGTTAGAAATTCATCTTGAAAATTAACAGATTCATAACTCTGTTAGCTCGAATTTACAAACGCTAATGACTGAAAGGTCACCGATTTTTGATAGTGAGATCAGGGTCACTTTTTTCTTTCTGCATTACATTCACAATGTCCATCAAGTACTTTTCCTCTTTTTTTAATCCATTTTTAAAGCTTCGTTCTTGCAACGTTAATAAATTAACTTTTAAAAACAAGTTGCACTTTATCAGTGATTCATTAAGTATATCTCTTCTACACTCCGACTGTTTTATGAGTTTAAAACTGGTTAGTGAGACGGTAGACTGCTATTGGAGGAAAAGACAAGATATGAATTTAATCAATGCACAATCATCAAGGCCCAATCATCAATGTCAAAACTGAGTCATAAGTCTAACTTAAAACTTTGATTCAAGAGGTGAAACCTGTTTAACATCAGAAAGAAATTCCATCCGTATAAATGTGTTGAAAATATGTAAACAACGAGGCTGGGTGGATGGAAAATGCAGAATAGCACCCGAAGTGCAGCTACCTCCTTGTGGTGCGTTCTGGGCTGTTAATGTAACGAAATATAATTGTATTTACAACTAAAAGCTCCATTTTTCCCATTCCTTGCAAAAAAATAGTATCTGGATTACAAAAGAAGAATTGTTGCTATGTGCAAAAAATGGTAAAAGTCAATTTTTGGTTAATTTCAGAGATTTACGGTTTATGTGCGAACTTAATACTGAACAGAATGTAAATAATTTTAATAGTGCATGAAAAGAGTGTTAAAAGGAAGCATTTTTGTGGTATTAGAACAAAAATGGTGATTATTTATGTTTTCCAAAAAATTTTAGAAAATTGACATTTTTTTGTGTTTTTAGAGAAATTCAAGCCCTGGTAGGACCCTAAAAGAGTTGTCCAAACTTGATAATATTTTACTTACGCATGCACAGCTTTTGCCAGGTATTACAGAATAAAATTCCAAAGTTTTTGTGTTTCGCTCCACCCTAATGTGCATAAGCTAAGATGTGTATTTCAGATGACTCAAAAATAGTTAGCCCTGGAGTGGCATTTTTTTCTACGCAGGATAGATCCATTTCCAGACAAGCTTCTCTTTCGTCCCTGAAGTTGCACAGTGGTTTAAATTTGCGTATAGAGTTAAGCCTTGAAAATTGGACTACATTTGAGTAATTAATATCTCCCGTTACAGTGCGCACCGCTCATTAAAATCACATTTGTCCTGAGGACATTTGATTCTATAAAGAGGCTGATTTTATAAACCGGCATACCAACACTTAGAGAAAAAAATTTTGAAGATCAATTATCTCTGAAAAAGGAATAAATTACTGTATTTCTGTGTCGTTTTAAAAGTTTCAAATACAGTACACTATTTTTTTTTTTTTTTTTGCAGACGAATCTTAAAATACTGGCGTATAGGGTCATTCCATAGAAATGTTAACCTCAGCTGAAGAAAAAAAATACCGAAGTGAAAAAACTATCAAAAATAAATAAATAAATAAATAAAAATCATACAACATAAGAAGTTAAAAAAAATTGAAAAAGTATTGTAATTATCACTGAGATTAGCCATAATAAATAGTTTGTAGTGTGTTTACTGCTTGTTATTCGATGGTTACGTTAGTCGCGTTACGTTATTCACGCTCCATCTTGAGTAAAAATCTGTACCTCAGAACCAGACTAACGTAAGTCCATTTTCGTCATTTTTCAGTAGAGGGGAAAAACGATGTATTCGACAATCGTTTTCCCCCTCTACCGAAAAATGACGAAAATGGACTTACGTTAGTCTGGTTCTGAGGTACAGAAATGACGCTTAAGACTAAAAAAACTTAACATTTAATAAATGTGTTAACGTCTTAACATTTTGTAAATCCACCAGCATAACTAAAAAATATTTTTTTCCCTTTAAGTTACACGTAAAAACAGATACAAAATCAGCTCTGAATGTTACGTTAGTCACTATGAAATGACCCTATAGATATTTGATTAACGGAAATCGTATTGTTACAAATCTTGTAAATAGTTGTTGTTTTTCCTGCCTTGCATCATTTTCATTAGTTTTGGTTTTATTTGACGTCATGTTGCAAAAGTATCTGAAGATATCACTTTTATCACTTGTATACCGGCCCTGTAACGTTTTGTAGTTTTTACACTTGCCCTGCATTTAATAAGCGTGAAGACATTTTTCGCTCGGAGTGTTTTCTTTTTTTTTTCTTTTTCTTTTTATCGCTAGAACTTTCTCAATGGAAGTGTTCAAGTTATGAATGATTTGGAATACTCCGGATTTTGCTGGAACATTATCGAAACTACGTTTCGAGTATAAATAGCTGGCCTTGAACACAAGTCAGTCAGTTGTTTTCAGATTTGATCTGGTGACTCGTTTTCGTTCGCTTGGCGAATGGTTGTTTTGCTTTTGTAATTGCTTAATTACTGTTCACGTTTGATACGTGGTGCTGAGTTACTGTTGAGAGTACAGTGTACTGTTTTGCTACCTAATTGCTGGATGTTTCGCAATTGTTTCCTGCTTTATTGTAAATAGTGTACATACTTGTAAATAAATTTATAGTTACTTCCTCAAGATTGGAATGCTCATTTAAAGAAAGTTGAAGGTGCTACGGACTCGTTACAGTATATACATTGAAGAGTGCAAATTTGCATGCGTTTCTTCATCTTCCGAGAGAATTTATTATATCTGTGGCAATCTTCAACATATTTTCAACTTATCAACGTACGCTTTCCAAAAAGTTGATTTTTTTAAACGGCAATACTGATTTTATTAAAAGAAAGTTTAAACTTGTTTTGATATTGTAAAAGATTCGGTTCCTGCATATTTGATTTTAAAAAGCGGCTGATTTTATAATCCAGTGATCTTATTAGTGACGGTTATTGTACTTACTTAACCTAATATCTTTTGATTTATTTGGCGAATTGTGTGTTTTAAACTTTAAACAGGACTTTTATAGGAATTTAAAAGGTTATGGAGCACATTTGAATTAAATAATATAATAATTTTACTTCAGAGGGCTGAAGTGAATTTAAATTTATTCAGTTGACTTTCTTTACATTTATTGCACGGGCCTCGCAGTGCGGGTACTGCTAGTAAATAATATAAATTATATTCAATACACCGCCAACTCGGCCATTTCGATCCATGGACTGCACTTTCGTGCTTATTATGCACTCATCAGCATGGAATACGAAAGTAAACGAGTTGGAGGCAAAAATCCTCTTATAGAGCAGGGAGAGCGAAAAAAAAAACTGGTAGCTAATGTGAAATTAGAATACCAGCGAGTATTATGAGTGCACAATAAGCACGAAACTGCAGTCCGTGGATCGAAATGGCCGAGTTGGCGGTGTATTGCATGTTCCTGCGTTAGCCCTTGCTTAGGGGCGGTTACTCACTGCTGGATATAATTTATAGTTTAAAAAAACTTAAAAATATGCTTTTAGAGTTATTTGTATTTTTTAAAACATAAAAGTCACGTTCTTTACAAATATAAAAGTAATATACTTAATATACCGTTATTAGTATTAACGGTTAAACCATATTTCACGATACTCTTCCTGATTTCCCTCTGTTTTTCGAAACTATTGAATATCCGCTAAGTTTACATGCATTTATAATACATTAACATGTATTATTCTTAGATCTTTAGTATTAGGGGCATTTCACGGTATTTGTGACATAGGGGTGTCCGTAACAGAACTTTTTAAAAGTTTAAAATTTTTATATACATTGAAAAAGTACATTCTAAAGTATATGAACATCATATTGTTTTCATATTTCACTTTATATTACTCGTATGTTTGAAATTGCACTCGGAACATTGAAAATGCAATTTTCACTGTTACGGACTCTACATTGAATTTCTTTGAATCTGGCTTAAACCGATTTTTACTGGTTCTTGAGACAGATAAAGTAAAGGCTCACCTCTAATATATAGTTAACAATTTTATTCAAAAAGTGCGTTCTATAAAAAATTATGGATTGTGAAAAGGATGACTGTAGAGCCCGTAACAATAGTTGGAATAAACGTTTAGTTTTTAAAGAAAAATTCGATGTAGAGTCCGTAACAGTGAAAATTGCATTTTCAATGTTCTGAGTGCAATTACAAACATGATATAAAGTGAACTATGAAAACAGTATGATATTCATATATTTTAGAATGTACTTTTTGAATATATATAAAAATTTTAAACTTTTAAAAAGTTTTGTTACGGACACCCCTATGTCACAAATACCGTGAAATGCCCCATTAATAATAATATTATATCTCTTACTTCTATGTCTGCAAAGAACGTGAATTTTATCTTTTATTCAGAGTTACATACTTACATAGATACAAACAAACAAACAAACCCACGTATGAAACTAATAAAAGCGTATTAAAAAAGGAGAACGTGACAAAATAAAAACCTTTAAAAAATGTTCAGTAATTTTTCGAAGTATGATTTCTCCCTTTTCCATTGAAAAAAATGGCGCTCCGGTAACGGTTCCGTCCGAACGGGACTTCGCATTTTATGTCTTTTTCCGAATCCTCCCGATTCCCGAAAGCCAACAACAACAACAAAAAAAAAAAAGCTCCTCCTTCGATTTCGGAAGTTATTCTTCGGGAACGGAAGATTAGTTTTTTAACGACTTTGTGTATTCGTTTCGGAAGTGCCAAACGATCGATTTCTCCTACGCAGCTAATCTGGAAGATAACTCGAGCTCTCTCTACGTTTTCTCTGCGCTACAGTTCCCGGGGCGAATCGTAGTTAGGCGAGACAATAAAATAGCATTGTGTTGTATAATGGGATAGGTTTCTGGAATACAGAATCGAAGAGCGCAGAACTGATAGTAAAACTTAACGTTAATGGATGGGAAAAGTTGAGAGCAAAAACTGAGTTTGAATGGTAATAGGTTCTAAATTTCTTTTCCATAACTACCTCATATTGAAAAAGTTTTAAGTTTTTCGTCAACTAACAGAAATAAAGTACTCATTTATTTGATTTTTTTCTTTTTTTTTAACTATCGTTTTGACATTGTTGATGTGTGTTTTTTTTTTTTCTTGAACAATGACAAATTGTTGTATATTTTCTTCTTTCTTGTCATTGTCTTCTTTCTGATTAGCATTTCACACACTCCAGGGTCCCCCGTACCTACTACAGCTTCGTGGTTTAACCGGGATAGGATCCTGAAGAGCGCTCTGTTCTTTTTTGAACCAGGCCAAGGGTCGTGCAAACCCTTGGCCCAGCACCCCAAGAGGTACCGTTTCACTTGGAGGACTTTGTGACCACAACATTTTTAACGTCACCCAGCCCCCATTAATCAAGACGGCGGATCTCTGATCGGCTGGGATCGAACCCGAGTCCCTCTGGTCACGAGTCCGATGCCTTACCGATCGGGCTACCACGGCCCACAGCTAGCCTACAAAAAGATTAAGCTAAAATCCACCCTTGTTTTCAATCATGAACATTTTAAGATGCTACTTAATGCCACTCATTATTGGACACGGGGCTCATAGGAGGGAGTCCAATTTTCTGGTTTTACGTTGAAAAATAAGTGAAAAATTGCAAAACAAAGCTCTAGGGGAAAAAGATTGATTTTGGTGTATTTTTAAGTATTTTTAGAGGGGAACCTCCTCCCCCCAAAAGTTTTCCAACTTGCTTCAAATGTTCATGCTTTTGAACTTGGCACCTCTCCAGCCCTTCAGAAGAATGTCAATGGTTTATATATGAACCCCTTTCCCTGCAAAGAACAATAGTGGAGCCAATATTTAGAAAAGTGCCAATTTGAAGTTGGAGTTTTCTGAAAAAAAAATTTTTTTGCAGAAAAAAACTAACATTGGATTTTAAGTCTAAATTGGGTCTAAATGCAAGAAAATAAAAGGGGGAGGTCAAGGAAGTTATTTACCCCCTCTTTAGATTACTCACTTTTAAGCCGTTACAGATCTGATGAATGTTACAGATCTGATGTTAATATGAGTTACATATTTGAGTTTATGCTTTCAGTCTTCGTTAACATCTCTAAATATGATATCATTTCCTTGCATTTTTAACATAGAATTAAAATAATTATATTAAAATATATATATTAGGCTAAAAAATCAAATTTCATTACAAAAAAGCATTTCTTGGAAATAAAAATGAGCGATAAGGTTTTTAGATAAAATAAATTATGAGATTACCAAATCCAAGCTAATAAAACATTTGTTTTGTTTTGAAACAACACACAACTTCAATTTTTGCAACACACAACTCTGCTGCTTGCTTTTCTTTAATAAGTTACAGGGAATTTAATTTCTTGATCAGAAATTCAGTTTAGCATGCTAGTTATTATCTAGTTATTTAGCGAAGTTATGAGAAATTGAAGCACCAAAAAAAAATAAATAAATAAAATAATAATAATTAATTAACTTAATTTCTGCAGTGTCAATTTTTCTTATTTTACTAACTTTTATTGTTAGGTCATACAAACCACAAATGAAGCAATTGTACTGAAACTCATTGCTTTTCATTTTTTAAGAACAAAAATATTCAATATATATGGCTAAAACCTATGATTTTTGCTTTTTATAATTCTGAAACTTGTGAGTTAGTTCTGTAACATATTCGCTGTTTTTCAATGTTACCGCTCTGACTGTTACCGATCTGACAAACTGAAAAAGTTATTTTTTTATTTCCGAGTCGATCACACTAAACCAAAATCAAACACGTGGTTTTTTCACTTGTAATAAAGGACTATACTTATATATAAAATAATTTTTTAAATTATAAAAACTGCGCATTTTAGAGCGTGTTACCGATCTGATGACTAAAATGACACACATTTTATAAAATCACTTTAAAAAAACTTACCTACAATTTTAGATACAGAAATGCAAATTTTTAATTACGATTCGATAAAACATTCAGCCAGGTACTCAGTATCACGTGGTTTTGGTGCAGGAAATGATTTTGGGAGCCTAAACATAGATCGGAAGTTATTGTTACCACTCTGACGGCGAAACTTGGGACACGCTTATTTCGCATCGGCTAGAAAATCAGAAAACGATTAAAACAAAAATGAAGCAAAATATTAACAAAGGGGTAAAAATAGAATCGTTTTTTGTGCAAGTGCGTTTTTTTGGGAAGTTAGAAAGTGCGCATGACCTGTTTGCATGCTAAGCTTTACTACTTGGGACACGTTACCGATCTGATTTTTGATGTATAAAAATAATATTTTCTGAAGAAAAAAAAATTTTTTTTCTGATGTTATTAGATGAAATGAAAGCAGAACCTTATCTTCTTTCTGGGGAAAATTATTTTTTTAACTAGTTATTGAAATACTAGTGAAAATTCCCTTGGGACTCAAATTGGCACTTTTCTAAATATTTGCTCAGTGGCGATGAAACTGTCGAAAACTGAAGAAAATCGGGGCGCCATTTCCAAAACGAAAATGTGATGGTGTAAAACGGAGGTCATGTTTCGATTGGAGAGGCAGGGGGGGGGGGATTTTATATAAAAATTAACAAGAATGATGTCACAAGAATTTTGAAGTTTTTTTTTTTTTTTTTTCCTTTTTTTCCTGCAAAGTGTTGCTTTACCAATCACACTGAAGGTGAAAAACGTTCGATTTTCCGGCCTCTTTAGTATGATGCTAGCCAAGAACCTGATCAACACTTGCCCACATAGGTTGTGCACATGTGCGACAAAATTAGTTACATTTTGGCTTTGATCTTCCATAAAAAATGTCTTTATACATACTACAGATACAACTATAAACACAAATAAGGTCAGTACTCTGCAATTTTTTTTTTTTTTTTTGTCATCTTGAGACGCTTTGTAGTGTAGATAAAATTGGTCTCGAAAGAAAGTTCTAAAAATCATACTTAGGTAGTCTAAAATACAGTCGAGTCTCGGTAACTCGAAGCCTTATAACTCGACAATTCCTTTATCACAATCACAAAGTTTTCATTGCATCCGAAGCTCTTGAGAAGCCTGCAGGAACCCCTTAAAGCACGAACTACCAATAACTCGAAGTTTTGAGTCTGTCCCTTGGGACTTCGAGTTATAGAAAATGTATTAAAAATTATCAATAAGCTCTCCGTAGGAATAAAAAAACTATCATGTTACAGTCAATAATGCAGCATAACAGATATTAAATAATAAGACAAAAAAAATGAAACAAATTAAATTTATTTTCCAATCGGTTGTGAGCCAAAAAGGGATGACAAGGTACATGATAATAGTTATCTTTTTAACAAACTAGTTAATAACATTGAATTCCAAACAAATACTGAAAAATTTTGATTCTTTCATTCAACTTGATGTATGCTTGTTAAAAGGTATGTTGTCTCACCTTAGCTATGTTGTCGGATTAAAACCGTAATCAGACAAAAATAAAAATTAAATAAATTACAGATATAGTAAAATATTAAAAAAGAAGAAAGAAAAAAGGAAATTATTGTTGAAATTTAGTTTTGTCAGCAATAAGACATTGTTGCGTTATACTGCAGTTAGTATTGTTGATAGAAACATTGCAGGACAAAATATTGTTCACCTTCCAACAATGAGGTACGCTATCATTTCCAGTCAAATTTCGAAAGCTGTTGCAGCTAAAAGTTTTCTGTCGGAGTGAAAATATTCAACTTTCTTGAAGATGGACGAAAATATCGAAATGAATGAATTTGAAGAACCTCGCTCAGATGCTGGAGAAGATGGATTAGTAATGGGGGAAGACGGATCGGATGAGTATGATTCGGAGGAGGAAGAAAGAATATTGGCGGAAATAATCGCACTTCGGGAGGAAAGGAGGAAGTGCCTGTATGAACAAAAGGAGTACTGGTTGCAAGAAGTGAAAGAAAAGCCAGTTGAAGAATTGAAAGAGAACCCAGCTGAAGAAGTGACACAAAACCCAGTTAAAGATGTGGAGCAAAAACTTACTGAACGATTGAAGCATTACGTATTCGAAGAAGAAATGGTACCATTCACTAAGGTAAAATTTAAGCCAACCCTCGAAACGATTCCAGAAGAGGAGGGAGAATACTTGCTGGAAGTTCCAAAACCTTCTTCACGAAAGAGAAAGGCTGAAGATGAAATCGAAAAATGTGTAGATGAAATGAGTGACTCTGAAGACGAAACAAAACCAGATTGGGCCAGAGAAGTTTGGTTTTCAACTGAAGAAACTATTAAAGGACGAAACAAACTCAATGAAGACTTCACTGCACTCAATCCAACATTTTTGTCTCAAATGGGGAACATTTTTCTGGAATCCTGCCCTGCAAAAGGAATTGAAGCGCATGAAGAACGTCTTGGAGTAGAGAATACATGCAAAAAAATTGAATCTTCCTCAAATATAAAAGACTCTGATGAAGTTAACAACCAAATTACTGAATCGAAGGTCGCTTCAAATACAGCATTGGAAAAAAATATGCTTCAGCAAGAAAAGAGAAAAAAACGTAAGCACTCCAATATGAGAAGATTTTTACTCGCTGTATTGCGGTCATTCCACAAATGTATATGTTGCATCCAAACCCCTGAAGAGCAATAATTGACATCACAAGTCAGTCATGCTAACGTAATGAATGACTAAGGATTTATTCTACTTGTATGGGGAATATTTAAACGTAATTGAACATTGTACTGCGAAAATACGGCTAAATATTGGCTGAAGAGAATTTTTCTTTAACTTAATGAGTAAACATACTTTCCAGAAATGAGTGAAGATTTTGTGCTGCCGTACTTCAGTCAATGCTATTTTTTGAGAATGTTAGTGACTGAAAAGCAAGAAAATGATTGAATGACTTTTACTCAAAGATGACTTTTGAAGAAAAGTTTCTTTTACTTGCTCTTTGACGGATTGCTTTTTTATTTTTACGTGCTCTTAATTGCATATTTAACTCTTTCTGAAGAAATGTTTGTTTTAACTGCACATAAATTCGCGTTCAATGATGTTCAAGAAAAGTTTGTTATTTACTTGTACTTGTGCAGATATTTTATGACTGACAAAGGTTGAAGAATAGTTTCTTATTTGCTTGTACAAATGTTCCATGACTGATGTCGAAGAATAGTTTCCCCATTACTTGCAAATATGTTTCATGACTGACTGAGATTGAAGAAATTTCTCTTTCATTTGTACATATGCTGGATGACTGACGCACGTTGAAGAATAATTTTTCTTTGTATATATGTTTTGCGACTGACTGTTCTTAAAGAAATGGTCGATTTAATTTGCACATGCAGTTTCTAGTTGGCTGATGTTAAAGAAAAGCTTGTCTCTTACTCGAACATATATTTTATGACTGGCTGATATTGAAGGACCGTTGGTACGCATGTTTCATGAGTTTCATGTTTAGTGAGACAACATATCTTTTGAAAAACATACATCAAGTTGAATGAAAGAATCAAAATTGTTTAGTATTTGTTTAGAATTCAATGTTATTAACTCGTTTGTTTAAAAGATAACTATTATCATGTACAAAGCCCTTTTTGGCTCACAACTGATTGGAAAATAAATTTAATTTGTTTCATTTCTTTTGTCTTATTATTTATTATCTGTTATACTGCATTAATGACTGTAACGTGATAGTTTTTTTTTATTTCTACCAAAAAAGGGGGGGGGGAGAGAGCTTATTGATAATTTTCTATACATTCTCTATAACTCGAAGTCCCAAGGGACTGACTCAAAACCTCGAGTTATTGGTAGTTGGTGCTTTAAGAGGCTTCTCAAGAGCTTCGGACGCAATGAAAACTTCGAGATGAAGGAATAGTCGAGTTATCGAGACTCGACTGTATTTTAGACGACCTAAGTAGAATTTTAAAACTTTCTTTCGAGGCCAATTTTATCTACACTACAATGCGTCTCGAGACGACAAAAAAATTGCAGAGGGGCCAACTTGTACGGCATTGAACCAGTTTTATATCGCTGTTCCGAAAGAATAACAACGCCACCGATAAAACTGAAAAAAAAGGGAAAACTTTTATATGAAATACAAAGAGCAAAAATCAATTAAGACTGAAAATTTCAACATTGCGCTTTCTTACGTCATTGTTCCTTCATACTACGCTCTGGCGCAGTGGTTCCCAACCTGTGGGTCGGAACCCCAAATGGAGTCGCAAAGCAACTCTCCACGCTACATTTACAATAAAACACATTTTAACAAAAAAAGGGCAACCTAATGTTTAAACTACTTTTGCATCTCATGAGTGGGGGAAAAGGGATCTATACAGAGACATTTTATATTAAAAAACATGCATTATGGTGGTAAATACCACGTAGAACTTGAATATTTAACAAAATCAGTTGAAAACAAAACATAAACCCAAAACCTGGACCTTTTGTCCACCCCGCTGAGAAATCCGGACCGTATGCTATCGCTGTCCAAAAATGTGAACCTTCTGTTCGTGGACTTTTTGGCTGTCGGACCTTATGGCCATTGGACCTTATGTCTGGCGGACCTTCTGTCTCGCGGACCTTCTATCCCGCGGTCCTTTTGGAAGTGAATCTTCTGTTCGTGGACATTTTGATTTTGGACGTGGATCTTCTGTTCGTGGACATTTTGGTTTTGGACCTTCTATCCGGATCCTAAGCAGTTCTTTTGGGGTCGCGATATTATCCGCAGAAAAAAACCCTGGCTAGCGGACCCCAAGGGTCCTTCAGATACTCCAGGGTCCCCGTACCTACCACAAAAACCAAGGGTAGAGCTAACCCTTGACTCAGCACCCCCAGAGGTATCGTTTCACTTGGAGGACTTTGTGACCATGCAGAACATGGTGGCGCAGTCTACTGCACCACTGCACTGGTCTCGCATGATGGTCCTAGTCTGACAACACTTTCGCATGAAGTAGATGGAGGTTTAAACCAGTGTTTGGAAAAACTATATTTCTTTTGTAGCGAACTACAACTACAACTACTTTTTTTAAATGTAGCGACTACGAACTACTTTTGAATTGTAGTCGCTACTTCGCTACTTAAACAAAAAAGATAAAAAGCATGCACCGTTTGTGGATTGACCCGAAAAGTTCGAAAAGTGGTTTACATTAATAAATGAACTCATTTGAATATGGAATAGAACTAGGAATTGATTTTGAATTTATTTGTTACTTTTCCTTTTTATTTATTTATTTATTTTTTTTTTGCTAAAATTTATCATTTTTGGAATTTTTTTACTATTTTTATGAATATTCGCCACAAGAAAAGATTCAAAAGTTGAAATAATTCAACCTTCAATTTTTTTTCCCTTGCCAGGGAATATTTAGGAACATGAAATTATTTGAAGGAATATAAAAAGTATGATACCAAATAAGCAAATGACATCAAACGTCATTCGTATTTCGTACGTATTTCGTAAACGTATTTCGTCAAAATGATATATCCAAGAATCAGCTCCTATTTTTATGGTTCTTATTTTTCACTGCGTCCGCTACTGTACTCGAGCAAGATTTGCACTAGTCAGTCAATTAAACCTTGTTCTTTTTCCTTCGTTCTCTTTTTAAATTTTCTTTCATTTATTTATTTATTCTTTTAATTTAAAAGTAGTTTCCAGATATCGCTACAAACTATTTTTTTGTATCGCGCTACTCACTACTCTACTTTTTTTTTAAAGTAGTGCGCTACACTACAAACTACTAAAAAAAGTAGCTACTACAGTGGTTTCGCTACTTGTAGCGAGCTACTTCCGACCACTGTGCGAGACATGCTGGCAAGGGACCGTTTTTCGCCGTTGCGAAAAAAAATTTTGAATTCGAGATGCAAAAATTCAACTTCCATGTTTTAGAGAAAATTACAACGTTAAGGAGGCACAAATAGGCAGGGATACTGCAGACACGTGTTTCGGCGTTACAAGGAACGCCTTATTCAATGCAAAAAGTTTTGATCTTATGTAGGGATGCACCGATAAGCAAATTGGCCGATTACCGATTACCGATTAATCGGTTGTTGATAATCGGCCGATTAATCGGCTGAGCCGATTAATGATAAAGATGATTGCTTCTAATACTGCCAATTTTACCATCACTGTTTTAACTCATACAATTCCGAGTGAAGAAATAGTAAGTAATTTATTTTCGAGAATAGATTTTTTTTTCCATTTTCCTAATTTTCACAAAATAATTTTAATATTTTATCAAATTTTTTAGAACCAATTTCCAAATTATTGTCAATAGTATTACATTAACACATTATTAATTATGTTAATTGGACATAAAAATTCAAAAAAAGGGGAGGGGGAGTCTGTGGTGAGCACTCCAATTTAGGAGTACTTTTACATTTTTTAATTATTAGTAGCAATTTAATTCAACTTTTATTCTTTGTGAAAATTAGAGGTTATCTAAAAGCACTGTACTAAGGAGAAAACTGTTGCCACATGAAAAATGTGTTGCAACATTGTCTATGTATATTTATTCAAAGTTGGAGAATTAATTTATTAAAAATTTTATATCAACTATGAGGATTATTACTGTTTTTAAAATTTTTCATCATAGTTTCTTAGTGAAGGTATACTTTGAAGAATAATATTAAAAAAATATATTTGGCCGATTAATCAGCCTAATTTTGCCGATTATTAATAATCGGCAAAGCAGCCGATTATGGCCGATTAATCGGCACTGCCGATTAATCGGTGCATCCCTAATCTTATGGATGCACTGATGTCGGATGTCTGTTATCTCTAATGTCTGTATCATCTCCTTGGAAAGGGCCGTGGTGGCCCGATCGGTAAGGCATCGGACTCGTGTCCGGAGGGACCCGGGTTCGATCCCAGCCGATCAAAGATCCACCGTCTTGATTAATGGTGGCTGGGAGGCGTTAAAAATGTCGTGGTCACAAAGTCCTCCAAGTGAAACGATACCTCTGGGGGTGCTAGAGCCTATGGTTTGCTCGACCCTAGGTTCTGGTTCAAAATTAAGAACAGAGCGCTCTTCAGGGCCCTATCCCGGTTAAACCACTAAGCTGGTAGGTACGGGGGACCCTGGAGGGTGAAATGAAATGAAATGAAAATGAATCATCTCCTTGGAAACCGTTCGAAAGAAAACGGCTTCACTCTTCTTTTATGTATTACTGCTGAGGCATTTCGTTTATTTTATGTTTATCGAATTAAGCTTAAACTTTTATTTATATCCTCATGTCTCAGTTGTTTCTCAACGTTTTCTAACAAACAGTGAACTCTCACTTACGCGCCGGCCCAAGGGACCAAAGGAAAGAGGCGAATAAGTGAGA
Organism: Uloborus plumipes; assembly: GCA_038373865.1. Taxonomy (NCBI): domain Eukaryota; kingdom Metazoa; phylum Arthropoda; class Arachnida; order Araneae; family Uloboridae; genus Uloborus; species Uloborus plumipes. Next base: position 113,274 of record JAXGGA010001301.1, read on the forward strand.
GAGACGTATAAGTGAACAAGCCTATTTAAAGAACTAAAACTCAACATAGGTTCTAATGAGGGAGTGAATAAGAATGTTTCTATAGAAAAGGGACCTATTACTACGGTTTGGCAATGACTGTAACGTAACTACAATGATATAAAAGAGAAAACAAAAATTGTAGTATACCTAATTACAAACTGTTCTCTTTAAAACGATGCATAATAGATAATTACATCTCTCCAAACTCTAGTTCGTGCGGAAAAAATGCCTTCCGTGAGCAATAAAGGCGGAAGATGAAAGAGGAAAGTGAAGAAAAATGCTTATTTTTTAAAGAAAATAAATTAAATTTTTTACATTTTAGGGAAAATTAGGCGCATAAGTGAAAGCTTTATCTTTAGAGCGACGCATAAATGAATGATACTATCATTTTTTTGCTATAAAATGTGCTGGGCGCATTCAAAATCGTCGTATAAGTGAAAAGGCGCATAAATGAGGCGGCGTATAAGTGAGAGTTCACTGTATTCACAACAATTAATTGTGTACAATTTCAGGTATGTTTCTTACTGCAGAAAGATTTTTGGAATAAGTATTTCAAATGCAAAAATTAAAGAAATAAATAAATAAAAATATTTCAATTTCATATAATTGAAGTTAAAAAGCAACGTAAACGAACCACAAATTACGTAGAAAGTACTGCAAATAGTTATTTCACGGCTACAACGGAGCCTCTACATCAGAGCAAAAAGCTCATCACACAACATGAAAGCTGTGAGAGAATGGGTAGAAAGTTGATGTTCGGATAATTAGGTAGTTTGGTTGATTGGAATTTAGATAATCGGTATTCTATTGCTGCGTGATTGTGGAGAGGCCGTGGTGGCCTGATAGATACGACGTCGAACTAGTAACTGAATGGTCTCGCGTTCGATGCCGGTCAAAGATCCACTGTGTTCACTTCCGGCGGCTGGGGCACTTAAAATATGAGTCGTCGTCACAAGGTCCCAAGTTTTTTGTTCCAAATCGAACGGGGCTTCGCAAGTCTTCTGGGAGTACTGGACTAGGGGTTGGTCGGCTTTTCGTCTGGATAAAAAAAACAACCAAATTAGCACCCTTCAGGGTTACATCCAAGTGGTTAAAGCAAGTGTAGTGGAAGGTACGAGGGACTATGGAGTGTGTGTGTGTGATCTTGGACATTGGACAAGAACTAATGCCTAATTATAGATTTAATAAAACCTTGACCCTTAAGCCCATTCTCATATTAACCCATCAATGCCTAGCGTCCCTTTTTAGGGACAGTCCGAAAAGGGGTCTGAATTTCCCCCAAATAAACATTTCAGCCAAATAATAGTGTTCAATGAGTACCTTGGTATTGTTTCAATTCGTTTTCAACAGATTGCAGCACATAATCATTGTAAAGCGTGTTCTGTAGCAGTTTTAATATGATCTTTATCAAAATTCACATCGTTCACAATCTCAAGTAAAAAAGCCAAGTTTTCAAAGTTATTCCCAGCTTCCCAGTTTATGTTAATTGCTGATTTTATTTCTTCTTATAAAATGCCTTTTTAAATATTATATCGTAGGCAGTAAAAACAATTTAGTGAAAAAAAGTATGTACCCTCTGGGGTCTACCGTAACTTTTAAGGGACGACTTTTCTTTTCTTAATAAAAAAAATATTTTTTACATAATATATTTTTTTTATTTTTCCTGTTCATTAACCACCGTTTGTAACCAGTATGCAAAATATCTTTGGAAAAAAAATGTCAGGCATTACTGGGTTAAAAAGAAACTCAATATGATCATATCAAAAAATTTAAAATTGAGAAGGATTTTCATTATTAAACCTTAGTCAACAAGTGATCAACCTCTTCCCCTTCCCTCAAACTATGAGGGAGGAAAATACCACTTAAAAATTTCCAACTTCTTCACCAATATCCAATCTAGTCGAACATCCTTATATGCTGATTATGTTCTAGAAAAACGATGAAGAGTACTAATAACCACTCCGCCCTTTGCTAATAACTCCTCGCAAATATTAAGCAAAAAAAAAAAAAAAATCTCCCACTTGAAGCGAGTCTTGCCGCTCAAAATCCGCTTTTGTTAATAAAACGTGTACGAAAGCAATTCTCCGCGAAGCTCCAACGACTCCTGCCTCGTCTTCCACCGGATCACGTGATAAAAATAGGAACCGAGAGAGGAAGAAGAAGTTTAATCTGCAGAACACGTGATTTATTGTAACTTCCCGGAATCTCATTAACGTTTAAATGACTTCTTTAAGCGGAAAATATTTAAAGGCTTCTTTCGGGGCTCTTCCGAAATTAGATTAGCCAAAGTCTTTTTCCCTTCCACCTTGTTTAGGCGAGACACTAAAGTTTCCTCGCGCGTGCAAGTCCCTATCCTACCCCTCCCCCCCCCCCCCGGTTTGAGAATTCTTTGCATTTAACATGTCTTCACGTCATTTGAAGTTAAAGGGAAGATACGAAAGACGAGCAGGTGCTGCTTCATTTTATGGAAACATAATGAATAAAACATTTTGCTGCTGTGATGATTTGACTACCGATGGAAGAAAATGCGGCTAAGCAAAACTCCTTCTTTAAAAAGAAAAAAAAATCCTGGCCTCATAGCTGTCGAACTACTTTAGATTCTTTCTTATTTTTGTATTTTTAACGTAGATAAAACGCTTTTCAGCATTCACCTTTAATGTCACAAAAAATGGTGACCGCTCTAATTGCTAACCAAGACGAGCGAAACGACAAAAAATGACTTAAATGACAAGAGATGGAGCCACTGTGTTACTTCCACTTTACAATTTACTAATGCGACTGAAGGGGAGGGAAAATTTCTCCTGTGTCATGTTCAACAAGCTCTTTGTAGCTCTTTGCGGGGGAACTTCTTTCATATAAAATAACACTTCTCTCCTCGTGTGCTAATCCTCTTCCAATATGTGAGAAGAGAGAGTTCCTAATCCAATCAGCGGAATGGGAATGAAAAGAGAACACAAACGGAACTTGAAAGCGAACGCTTGTTCCTCGCAGTTGGCGGGTTAGTCAGAGGAGAGATTGGGAAAGAAAAAGCCGTTCGATTCGGAATGGAACGAGTAGTTGGAGTAATGGAGTATTGTGGGTAGTGGCTTTGAGAGGGGCCGTGGTGGCCCGATCGTTAAGGCATCGGACTCGTGTCCGGAGCGACCCGGGTTCGATCCCAGCCGATCAAAGATCCACCGTCTTGATTAATGGTGGCTGGGAAGCGTTAAAAATGTCGTGGTCACAAAGTCCTCCAAGTGAAACGATACCTCTGGGGGTGCTGGACCTAGGGTTTGCTCGACCCTAGGTTCTGGTTCAAAATTAGGAACAGAGCGCCCTTCAGGGCCCTTTCCCGGTTAAACCACGAAGCTGTGGTTGGTACGGGGGACCCTGGAGGTGTGAAGTGAAGTGGCTTTGAGAGGGCGGTAGAAACACTCGCAAAGTCTAAGGTGGACGTTAGGGTGGGGCGAAAAATAAAAAGGTTTTCAGATCAACTTCTAATAGTTGCCAAAAGTTGTCTTAGGTGATACTTAGCTTTTGTGCAAAATTTGAGAAAAATTGGTTAATATCTTCAGGGGGCGCTACGATCGCAAAGTTTTACCATAGCTTTTATCGGGATTTTATGGTTAAAATATGAAAAACAATGCCGTTAGAGAATCTCATTGCGTTTTTTTTTACTCATAAGATATATTCATGCATTCAAAGCAAATGAAATAACTCACAAAAAATTATTTTATATGATATATTTATATTTCAAGCATTTAAAAAGAAACAGAAACGTGAAAAAAAGTGATTTTTTTGAAATATAAATATATCATATAAAATAATGTTTGTGAGTCATTTCATATACTTTTAATGCATGAAAACATCTTTTGAGTAAAAAACACGCAAAGAGACTAGCTAAAGGCATTCTTTTTAATATTTTAACCATAAAATCCATAACAGAGCTATGGTCAAAACTTTGCGATCGCAGCGCCCCCTGAAGATGTTAACCGATTTTTCTCAAAATTTGCACAAAAGCTAACTATCACCAAAGACAACTTTTGGCAACTATTAGAAGTTGATCTGAAAAACTTTTTATTTTTCGCCCCACCCTAGTGGACGTCTCATAACTTCTTTCCTAAATTCATCGAAAACCATCAAAAGTTTTGAGGGAACTATTGTTTTAAAAGGTTAGATGCTTTTCTGAAGAAGTTTTTGAAACTTTTTCCAAAAAAGTGTAGTTTATACTTTTACGTAGTAAAGGAAGTATTGTGATCGCGAAAAAAAATCACTCAAATTTCGGTCTAAATTTTGATTTTGCTCACGCCTGAACGAATGTTGAGTCGTTTTTCCGACCTGTCAGCACGTGCATATGTACCTACCAACATAAAACAGCCGAAAAATCCTTTTCAACCACCCCCGAGTTCATTACGACGCGTTTTCTCGTGACGTCTGTATGTACGGATGTATGTGCGTATGTATCGCCAAGTTGGCGACAAATGTGGCGAGAAAAAATATTTTTTGAATTTGGGTATAACTTGGCGCTATTGACGATATTTTGCGAAAAATTCACTGAATGATGTTAAAATCGGCAAATATTTAGAAAATTAACCATTGTGAAACATTTTTCTGCACCGTTTCGTGGCAGATTAGGGGTGTAAATATTTGAATTGCTACCTTGCTCACTCCAAGCCTTTTTTTTAACACTTAAGGCAACTACTAAGAAATTTACACGTAAAAGGAAGTAGTGTGGAGTCCATACCAGATATTTTTTTTTTCTGAATAGTTTGTGAGATATTATACTATGTTACTTTAAAATAGGCGTATCAATGACAGAAATTTTGCGTCGTCTCTATGGAAACCGTACGAAAGAAAACAGCTCCCCTCTTTTTTATCCACTGCTGTTGAGGCACTTCAGCTATTTTATGTCCATCTAACTAGGCTTATGCCTTTATTTATATTGTTGATAATTTTGTAAATAGAACGCGATTTAATTAAACTTAATATCTCATTTTAAGTAGATGTGCTGCAGTTGAGCCTTTCATTTTAATTGGTGTCACTTTTGGGCTCGTGACTTTAACCCTTTTTTTTCCTAAAATTGTGAGAACGATGAGTAAGAAAGAAAATGGTGCTGTGTTCTGAAGAGTGCTGTAGCTCAGCGTTCTGGTCGTATTTGTTTTTAATACGGTGTTAGGGCCCTGCTCCATATTGACGTAAGGGCCATGCTCCACATCAGCGTAAAACGCGACCGAAACTGAAGGCAGAAACCGAAAATCCGGGTACTTTCCATAGGAACACTATTGAATCTATTTTACGCTTCTGCTTTATTTTTCTGCTTTACGTCAATGTGGAGCATGGCCCTAAAGCAGAAAAATAAAGCAGAAACGTAATACGGATTCAATGGTGCTCCTATGGAAAGTACCCGGATGTTCGGTTTCTGCCATTGATTTTGGTCGCGTTTTCTGCTGATGTGGAGCAGGGCCCTTAGTGTTGAAGTTTACACTGTTCATTGGTATTTGATGAAGTATCTCAACATCTGTACTGATTGTAAATACTTATAAATAAACCTTCTATTTTTCTATGAAGAGTATTAATTGAAGAAAACAACCTGAAATGGAACCGAAAATGTAACAATATCCTCATATCTCAGTTGTTTCTAGATGTTTTCTAACAAACCTAGTGCAAAATAGTTTGCTTCAGCAAAACCTTCCATCAGGAGTGACTGTGATATTAACCTTGATTTTTCAATGGATGGATTTCAATGGCCCTTCTCTTCCGATATGAAGAGAGAGTTCCTAATCCAATCAGCGGAATAGGAATGAAAAGAGAACACAAACGGAACCTGAAAGCAAACGCTTGTTCCAAGGTGGTTGGCGGGCTAACTAGGGGAGAGATCGAGAAAGAAAAAGCCGCTCGATTTTGAATGGAACGAACTGGAGCTCCTTTAGAAGACAGGCCGACCTATCCGACATTTTGGTTCCAAGACGATTTTGGATCCAACCTCGTTTAAAGTATTTAGAAATTCGTTATTTTAAACAAAGAAAGCGGTGTAGTCACAATACACCGCATTGAGTAATCTAATGAGATAACTGTATTTTCAAATTAAATACTCGCTTACGAGGAAATATTTCCGGTAAATAAACCCATTTTCATATTTGTTTTTTCTCTGCAATTTAAATGAATGAAATACAGTAGACCGTCGTTATATCGCGCCTCGTTATATCGCTCCTTTCTTGTGTCTCCCGAAATATCAAAGCTTATTTTAAAAAAAACTTGCTTTAAGTTTGAAACCATTAATGAAATCGTATGGTAAAAGTCAGAAAAACTCTTTCTTCTTTATTTTGTCAATGAACAAAACGAAGATTCTTCTATTCTTCTGAATTCCCTGGCGGCAATTCCTGTCACACAAACGTGTATGCCAGCAAAATATTTCATCTTAAGTTGGAACCAGGGCCGTAGAAAAGAGAAGAACTATTTTTTATAACCTCGGTTATATCGCGCTTTCGGATATATCGCTCTTTTTCTTTGTCCCCCGAAAGGCGCGATATAACGAGGGGTTACTGTATCTCATTTTATCAGTTGGAAAAGTTAAAACTTCAATCAGGTCAGCCATCAGAGGTTTAGGCAGCAGTTTCCTTCAACGCGGTTTTTGTACATATTCCAGTGGAACTGCACACGTCTTTTTGGACCCAAAATGTCGGATAAGCCAGCTCCCCTTATATAGGGACCTTAGAACGAACGATTGCGATAGTGAAGTATTGTGGATAATAACTCGGAAGGCAAGCGATTCAATCGCTTCCATTTGAAACTTCATCATCAGCTTCTTGTAAATAACCATTTGTACATAGTGTTTAATAGTAGTAATTAAAAAATGTTAAAAATTGGATGAAGAATTCTTCAATTAAGTATTGTGTCATCTTTAGAATGAACCACCGACAGCTTAGAACTTAGTTTTGTTGAAAATCACAAAATCGGAACAACCTTCCGTAACAAACGTGGAGGTCAGTGGCGTATTCAGGGAGAGGGCATAAATGGCTGCAGCCCCCTCCAAATTTATCAAAAAAGAATTTGAAAAATTTTAGCTATTACCTTTTTTCTTCTTCTTTTTCTGAAATCGCGACATGAAAAAAAATTTCTGTAGAGAGGCAATTTAATTATAAGACAAAATACAAAGAAGGAAAAGAAAAAAAGTATGCCTTCTTTCTTTTCTTTTTTTTTTTTTTTTGGACGTGTCCATTTCACTGTTTGTGACCTTTATGATTATCTTATAATTCAATTTTGTTCACTTTTATTGCAAATTCGTTTCAAAAACACCGATTAATCCTTGTTCATTCATCTGATTATGTTTAATACATTTCAACACATGTAATTGAAACATAATATTTGGAACAATAGTAAAAATAAATCGCACAATTAACATCATTAAATAACAAATTTGCCAAAATATTGCATGCAACTGTTAGAGAACACCTATTTTAAGAGAACTTTTCAAATTTCAATTTCATCTTTTCCTGTTTTTATCAATACTCTTTACCTCTCGGCCACAACAATAATTATAATGCTAAAAAAATTAATGATGCCCTTTTGTCATCTTAAGTTATCATTGATATAAGAAATTCGAAAGATTTACTTTTCTTACCTACATTATATGAGGTGCCCTGCCCTCTTATTTAAAGTCTCGGCTCCCCCCCCCCCTCCCTTTGTCTGCGTAAGTCACTGTTGGAGGTCTCATAACTTCCTTCATAAATTCATCGAAAACAATCAAAAGTTTTGAGGGCACTATCATTTCAAAAGGCTGGATGTTTTTGTTTTTGCAATCTAAATGCAAGGAAATCATAGCGAAGGTTTTGAAACAAATAAACAGAAAAGTATGTTTTTTTTTTTAAATATTTTTGCGAAATATTAATTAATGCCACAATTAAGCAATGATGATAAATTTCTAGTGTATTTGGCATGTGTGACGTTATAATAATTTCTCCCAGCGTTCCATAAAATTAAAAATAAATCCTAGCTAACATGAAATATAAATCACTGAGTAAATAAAAAAGACCATTTCGTTTAAATTGCAAATAACTAAAAAAATCGCAGTCTCTGTTAAGCACGGTAAATCTCGCCAAGCCAGAACGTTTTCGTATTCGCAGTTTTATAGCGTGAATGTGCCACCTTGCAGTGATTTCATAAATTAATCAAAGAGGTAAAACATTGCAATTTTACAGGAACAAGGCAAACGTCTTTTTTCTTCCTGATAAACTGTGACAAAATTACGCTTCAATTTAAAATCATATTTGTTGCACTTGGTTTAAATTCGTGAATTATAGATACAGCAATAGCGGCGAAAACCATTTAAATTTTATCACAGGCAAAGCCGCGGCACGTAACTCTAGTAATAAATTTAATTGAGTTGGTTTAAGCAATTATGGCATCTAATGCGAAAAAATTTCTGAACTCTGAGAGCTTAATTGGGATTATACAACTTGTTTCACTATACCGTAATCCTTTAAAAGTAGTTTTTTTAATTAATTTTTAGCGTAAATTTCACATACTTCACCAAATTGCTGGCAAAAAATTCCCTCCGTTCCCTAATATCATATGTCGTTGGACAGAGTTTTTTATTCTAAAGAAGATGTTCCCTTTCTCCCCATTAATTGTGACAGGAGATATAAGTGATTATCATTGAGCCATGATTCAAGGCTCCCCTCGAGTACCATTCGACCAAACTGCTCCAAAATCATTTCAACAAAGTAACGTTCGACAAACAAAACCGTTTGGTTATTGCTCGTCTTAATCCAACAAAATATACACCATTGCTTTTATCGCACATTATCTTCACCTTTTTTTTCGACATTTAAGAAAGGTTGTCATTATTCTTACGGTATTTTATTTTATTTAAAGAGAGCTTATAATAAGGATGTGTTTCCTGATTAAAAGATGTCCCCCCCCCCCCCCACCAAAAAAAAAAAACACTCCTTCCTCAATGTGTTCCGATCTATACGAAACTATCAATGCGAAAGATAATCTTTAACGGAGTTTAACGACTCTCTCTTCTTTCGTTGCTCTCATTAACGGGATGATACTGCAAATCTCCATTTCCATTAAACAACGACTCGAAGCCGCAATTTGCGACTCGAAACAAATGACTCGGAGGGAGAAGCCGCGTCTAGAGAAGAAAGTACTGAAGGCACTTTATCCATTAAAAGTCGAGAGGAGTGTACTTTGGGGGGGCTTTCTCTTTTTTCCTCTTCTTGTTTCTCTCTCTCTCAGGAAAGTGGACGGAGGAGTATCTCGTTCCATCCTGGAGACTGTGGGGCGGGAGGGGGGCCCCCAGGAGACAGGGGGGCACTCTTCTTTCTGCCCCCTCCCCTCCACCTCATCGAATGCGAATTCGGTTAGAGAAGGAGAGAGGATGAGGTTTCGAATCGCCGTAAAATTAACTTTCCAATGAAAGGGAGGGAGAATTCTTTTGGGATAAATGTATTTCGAAATGAGTTCCGAACTTGGAAATCTTTATTTTGTTCTTAAAATTGAGTTAAAAATGAGAAGTTAAATATTCTTTTTGCTTTCTAATGCACAAATCATCATACAACCTAGCTGTATTCAATCATATTTTCTGTAAGTCTCAAAAATGCCATCAGTAAATTTTACCTCAATTTCAATTTGAAAGAAAAAATAGTTTCAAATATAAATAATTCTGAATTTTATTTAGTATTAAAAACATTTTTTATATGAAGTCTTTAGGCAATTCCACCTTTACGGACGTAACAAACAAAATTTAAACACACACCAATTGCAAGTTCGTTCGATAAAAATCTATTTTTTTAAAATCTTGTATAATTCGATGTTGTTTATGCAAGCCGAAACTTTGGTACGGATTTTTTTATGACAAAAAATAACAAAAATGTTTAAAGTTTGCTTTTTGTGTCCGCAACGGTGGAATTGCCCAAACGTTAAAATACAGAAGAGTTTCTATAACTCGAAATCCAAAGGGGCGGCTAAAAGCTTGGAGTTATTGCGAGTTCGAATTATTAGAGAACTGAGCTCAGGCTTCAGACAAACAGGCAGACAGACAGACGAGAACAGATTTTAATAGTATGGAAGATTCTCACAGCCTTCTCGAGAGTCTGGGGACCCGATGAAGGAATGTTCGAGTTGTAAGGCTTCGAGTTATCGAGACTCGACTATAGTTTACGTTTATTATAAAATTATACTGAGTAAATAACCAACGTGCGTCAACAACTTAAATAAAAACCTCCGAACAATGGACGGCTCTATTGCAAAATATCGAATGCCTTTAATGCCCCATATTACAACGTTATACTATATGCCCACTAAGAAATATTGAAACAAAAAAGGAAAGAAAAAATGATATGAGCACTGTGTATGACTTTCGTACTTCAATTTAAAAAAATCAACATTTTCACAGCTAAATAACTTAAATTTTAGTTTAAAAAAACTAAAAAACACGCTTTTAGAAAAAATGTAATATAGTGTAGACTTTAGTATTAAAAATAGTATTAAATAGGGGAGACCGGGGCTATTTGTCACTTTTTTAACGACTCAAAAGAAAAGAACTGTTGCAAATTTTCAGCAAAATTCTCCTCGGATTTTATTAGACTACTCAAAACGATCCTCCACTGGGAGCATCACCGCTAATCCTTCCCCTCATCACCAACCGCCGGTTAATTAACCGAAGGAAAACCTGACCCGGCTTTGGTCAGAAGAGCCCGGAGAGGATCGATGGCCCCGACTTCCGGTGATGAAGGCCCCCTGCCAGGATGTTCTAATCCCCAGATCAACATCCGCAAAGCTCGGCCATCCATTACCCCTGGGCGCTGTCCGCTGGGAGTTTCTCTCTCCTCTTATTAGGGACGTCGATTTGTCTTACTGGGAATGTCAGGGGTAAAGAGGGCTCTTCTTTTGTTCTAAATAAGGAAGCCTTTACTTCCACCTGTTAATGAGACACCTCCCTTCTTTGGTGGTGTCATGGTGCTGCCTGTGTTTTATCTCAATATCAGAATAATAATAAGAGAAGGCTTGTTTTACATTGGAGAATTTTTACTTTTTAGTACTCTTTTATTAGTTTCGCATGAGGGTTTGTGTGTATGTATGTATGTAACTCTGAGTAAAAGATAAATTTCACTTTTTTTGCAAACATGAAAGTAATATATTTAATGCTATTATTAATACCAAAGGCTAAATTGTATTTCATGTTGATGTATTAGAAGTGTTTCAGTTGTTTGTATGTAACTCTGAATAAAAGATAAAATTCACGTTCTTTGCAAATATAAAAGCAATATATTTAATACTACTCAGATGCGAATGCAGTGGCAAGATGCAGAATTTTAAACCAGGCCTTAAAGAAACCATTGATAACCGACTTCGACGTTCCTAGAAATATTACAACCACAATCGCCCGTCTCAGAACAGAACATTATAAAGGAATGAAAATGTTTCCTGACGGGACAAGGACTTATCCTTTCTGCAGGAACTGCCCAGACACCCAACTCACACCAAGACACATCTTCGAATGCCCAAGCATTACTGCAGAGATCTTGAAACTCGGTTTGCTACCAGATAGAGATCTCCTGCAAGAGACCCTCTACAGTCCTGAGGCACCGAAGTTAGCGGCTACGGTCCTTCGGACCTTCGACAATATTTAGCACAATCCGTAGACACGACATAATCATCATTTAATACTACTATTAATACTAAAGACTAAACTATATTCCACATTAGACAAAATGAGAAGCAACGTAAAGCACAAATTCGATTAAAAGATTTTAAAAGGGACAAACATGTTTCGGAGGCAACAGCCTCCTTCTTCAGTGACCAGCAGGTAATGGAAGGATACAAGGTCATGGGAGAGTTACATTAAATATACTTGTAAGTATCGCTGAATCACTTGATAAATTGAATCACAACCAAGAAAATTATTACTGAAAAAATAATCCACTACATCTAGTTATTAGTGAAGAATTTATTTTTAATTGAGTAGATGTAAAATCACTGCTCATACATTCAATGATCGCAGTTTACAGTAAAGTGCAACATCTGTTTCCAAATCATACAGTCAAGTTTTGGCTGACAAATAGCATCAAAACGACACGTAACAAAAGTTTTGCTCCTGCAGTCTTTTGAAAAATAGTATATCCAGTGGAAAGTTTGCTTGGCTGATATAATATTTCAAGATGCATTTACATTTCATCAAACCTTGCTGGCAGATCAAAATAGAAGTTGGTGAAATAAATAAAAAAACATAGAATTTTTATCTCGTGGAACAAGCTGAGTCTTTTGATGGAGATCGATGAAAGTTGTAAAGAATCAGCAGGAAATATTTGACGATAAAAGAAAAATTCTCTTGATTGTGTGAGCAAGAAAATATTACTTTCACAAAAACTGAAGTATAATCAAATGGAACGCATATGTTGATGATTAAGATAAAGTCTTTTCCAATTGTACAATTGATAAACTTGTTGCCAAACGTGGTATCACCGTCGATGAAAAACGTCTGTTCGTCACCTGTCACCCTTAAAATGGAAATTAATAAATCAATATTGATTGGCCAATCGAGAGAAAAAGCTGTCTTCCCATAAAATAACAGTATCGCCGAATAGTAGATAATAAAATTTGTATTTTGGGTACTATTGATCAGTTACACAGTTCATAAATTCAAGCTAATTAGAATGATTTGTTTATTGTTATTCATAACTGAGTCCAAAATAGACAGGCTTGATTGATTGGAAAAGTGAACAGACATTGCCTGAAAATTAATTTCAAATTAGTGCATTGGCAATTGGAATTGCCGTATTTGAATGGTTTTCGTGAAAACCATATGTAGTGGAATTTGGCCCTTGATGCCAAAAATCTCTCATACCGATGAAAGTATCGCCCTTTCTTGGTGTTATTTATTTATTTTGTTCATGTCAAATCTTGCTCTAACGAAGGAGGACTCGTGTCCGCATTGCAGTCACTGTTTGGCATTGTCGCCAACTAACAGCTCAAAACAAAACCATCAGCATCAGATGCAGTGGCGCACCCCGGGGGAGCTGAGGGGTTAATCCCCTCCCAGAAACAGGAAGATGAACCCTCTTGATAAAACCAAACTGCTTGAAATGTGTTTTTAGGACTGAATGTTTGGAACTTTGCCGAGAGATAGCCCGAACTCCCTTCTCAATTTAACGAAAACTGACTAACGCACTTTTCTCTAGGACTTCAACTTCGAAAATTTTTCCAAAATAAGGCCACCTAGCCCCTCTCAGGAAACAATTCTGTGTGCGCCACTGATCAGATGGCTTTACTCGTCCGATATGGGAGACAGCCTCCCGCTTTCCGAGATGGACCCAGATCGCTTTCGCCGCTGCTGTGCCACAGACGTGATGAAAGCGGCCCGTGCCACTTGCATCTTCTGCCAGATCTTGTTGGGGTGGAGGAACTTGTAGTAGGCGCCCAGGAGAAGGAGTCCGGCAGACAGGCTGACCATCACGACCGAGAGGAGCGGGATCCGGAACCAGAGGTCCGGGTCGGCCCTCACGAACCACAGCGTCGACAGGGTGATGTTCTCGACCCAGATGATGAAGTAGTAGAACGTGTACTTCCACCTGAAAAAAATAGGGAGGGTTATATCAACGCCCGCGTGATACTAAATGCCTACTGCATTTACCTCAGAAAGGGATCCAACTGTTCGGGACAAAGCGCTACCTTGCGGCCTGCAGCTATTGGAGATGGACTCGAATTAAACTTTTAATTGGTTAATTTTTGAATTTAAATTTAGAAATCAACCAATTGTTAATTTCTCTGAGTTTCTTTGTTTCGAAGAATTTCGATAGATGGCAGTACGTCCTGAACAAAGGGCGAATTTTTGCTTTGTGTTGAAAACCAGAAAGCGATAGGCATTTAGTATAAAGGAGGTGTTGTTACATTAAGGAAGAAACAAAATGTATTAAAATAAATTTCCGAATCAATTAATGTCATTGATTAATCATCATGAGATGACCAATTCAATGCCTTTGGAGGAGTTACCCTCAGCTAGTTAAATATTAGCAAGAGAATCACGTGCACTTACTGACGCGAGCAAGCTACCGGCAGACTGATGCCTACAAGCTTTCGAGAAACTTAACACATACACTCAACGGAAGCCTGCACGCTAGTAACAGACTATCATTTAACAATTTTTGCTGCATTAATTGAGTCGTTTTGAATCAAAATCAGTTAAGTGTATTTCTCAAAATCCATAGTTCTGAAGGCGGAATGATGTATCGAAAGGGGTTTTGACTCAGAACCTTTATATTCACTTTTTGTTGAGATCTAGTGGTTTTGGATCTGTTGCCTTTAAAGACTTTGGCAAAGGAGCTTTAAACTAATATTTTTTAAGTACAAATATTTTTCATTAAAAAAAATAACTGGTTTTGACTCTACATGACTCAATTAGTCAAATAAAAAATGTAAATTCTTCTGGATTGGCGGATAATCGAATGATGGATAACCTGGACGCTTTTGTACTAGATTCAGCAGTATCACTCGAAACCAACAAGCTTCGGCGTTGAGCCCCAAAACACTCTCCTCTTCCCTTATTCTTGCATGATCGAGATAAAAGTAAGAACATCAAGTTCATGTGACCAAGTCCATCAAAAACAAAGCAGACCCTGAGAGTACCGATTCACTTGACAGTTGACTTCCATCCCACGTGGCGATGTGTTCTCGATTTTCAAGTGCAAAGTTTCTAAAGCATTACGCAAGTCAATCGTTCTGATAGCGACGAAGGCCGTTTTTTCAAATGAACAGGCGTGCACAGACTAACAAGCGGAATACCGAAACCAAAAAGCAACTGTTGCCGTCTAAAGAGCTGGAAAAGAGCCTCTCTCAGGAACAAAAATGAAAATAAAATCTTATCTGCTGCGCGTTATCGTATCCTAGGAAGCGCACACCTGATTATGACGCAGCTACTCAACAAAGAGCTACAAATATGCAGAATATTCTCTCAAAATCGAGTGAACACACACTTACCAGTGCAACTACGTGATGCACTTTTATTAATTCTGTATTTTCTGACAGAATTTCTTACTATCTTCAGTTTCTTGTGAGTTCATCGTTATTTCAAACGAAAGGCAATCTAGCTTTTGATTTTGGAGCGTGTATTTATCTGAACGAAGGGGCAAAAGTGCAATGGTCGGGCACATGCAGGGGTTCTGGGGTGTTGTTCAAGATATAAGTTCCTTAAATTCAGCGGTTACGCTAAATAGTAAGATCATGACACCCATGCTTCTCGCTTCTCCTTTTGATCTGCGCTTGTATTAAAATTTAGTGAAAATAACATAGTTTATAAGTTGTGGCAAACCTAACCTGACAGAGTCCTAGTGCTGCGATTAGGACCTGCGTAGCCTTCACAATGCTGCCAGGCTAAGCCTCCCTCCCCCCGCCCCTACGCTCTGGAAAGCATGAAGGCTTTCCTTGAGGAAAACCAAAAATTAATTGCTCGACAAAAACCTCAAAATAGGTGGGTCTCCAAACGCTCCGAAAATCCGAAGGATGGCCTTGAGGATTTCCTCAAGGCGGACGACGGTACGGGAATACACGAAGGCTAGTCTCTTGAGGAAAACCTCCTACCCACCCACACAGTACAATCGGATTTGAGGAAAACCTCTCACCCAGCCACAGTACAGTCGGCCTTGAGGAAAACCTCAGAGGAATTCTTGCAGGAAAACCTTAATTGGAGAGGGGTCCAGAGATCCGCAGGAATATCTCAACAGAATTCACCATACACACTTGGAGGATTTCCTTGAGGAACTCCCTCGTGTTTTCCGGAGCGTATGGGAGGCCCTCAAGTCATATTACAACAGACATAATTTGCATCTACAAATAAAGCCCTTCCCACTCACCTCGTGGGCTCGTCCTTGACATTCACGAAGCAGAAGATGTAGATGACCCCGACCACCAGGTTGAAGACCAGTTCCTCCAGGGGCCTCGGCCGCCCCGTGGCCGTGGCGCAGACGTCCGTGCTCTGCACGACGAGCCAGAAGCTCATGAGCAGCCAGTGGCAGGCCACGAAGACCAGCATCCAGTGGCGGTACTCAGTGGCGAAGGCCGCCAGCGCCAGCACCCTGGAGGCGATGACGCAGCAATGGCTGAGGAACTGCACGAACGCCCCTAGCTTCGTCATGTTGTGCTTCAGTGGCGTGGAGCGGCGCAGGGCACGGTGGTAGGAGCACTGGGACAGGGACAGCTCCACCAGGGAAGACACCAGGCTCACTGCCTGGGCACGGGCTGGGGGAGAGTTTTGGATTTATATTACAAAGATTGTTGTCAACTATACTCGGATACTTTAAAATAGGCGTATCAAGTTCAGAAATTTTGCTTCGTCTCCATGGAAACCACTCATTGTTTATGCACTGCTGTTGGAGAATTCCCAAGTAGCATCAACTCATCGGATTTTACTCGGCCGATCAACAAACTCCTCGTAAACTGATCCTGTAACGCACGATGACATCGTTCCGATCAGTATCCGAGCACGGTTTTCGATGAACTACTTTTCATCGGAAAGCGATATCCTTCCGATCAACTTTCCCGATAAAAATAAGCCGAGCTATATTCCATCGGAAAACGATATCCTTTCGATCAAGTTTCCCGATGAAATTCCTCGGCACGGGACTGTTCTGCTCGTAAATTGCTCCAAATCTCATCGTATTCTCATCGGATTTTGCTGCTCGGATTCTGCTCGGCCGATGAGACATATTGGATCATTGGCCGATGAGAATTTCATCGGGTTTCGATGAATGGCCGATCATCGGCCGATGAGATGATGCTGCTAGGGTTTCATTTGTTTTATTCTTATCGAATTAGGCTTACGCTTTTATTTATGTCCTCGTATCTCAGTGATTTCTAAACGTTTTCTAACAAAGATAGCTCTAAATAGTTTGTTTTAGCAAGAATTTCAATTATGAATAACCGTGATGTCAGAGGACAATAAAAAATTGTCTACAATGTACATAAACACTTCAAAAAGTGTTTTATTGAGGTTGATTTTTCAGTTGAATAATAGTTTCGCACAAGGCAAATTTAATCGTTTTGCATTTTACCATTGTTGCAAAAGCTAAGTGGGAAAAAAGTTCATAGCGCCGTAACTAAGACAACCATAAACGGAAAATTGCGGAGAGAGGGAAGTCGACAAGCCAGCTCTCGTTACAAAGAGTATAAACCTATCGAATAGTTTTTAAAATTTGAATCAAATTTCAAAAAGAAATGATAGACACCAGTCACGGCAAAAGCGAAGTGTCTGCTGGAGTTTTTATGCGAACTTCACTCTGTCACCATTGCAGTAACCAAAGAGTCAGTGCAAAGTATAAATACGCAGAGATACTGCAGACACGTGTTTCGGCGTTACAAGGAATGCCTTTTTCAATGCAAAAAAAATTGTGAGCTTATGGATGCACAGACATCCGACAAAAGCTTTTGTCGGATTTCCTCTTGGCATCGTGAGAAAGAACCAGTCACTATCTACTCTGTTACGCAAAGTACTGTCTAAAATTTTTTTCGTGCGACCTCCGCCGTATCTGCGCACGCGCCAAGTCTCTTCGGACTTTCTCGAAATAGGGGGGAAATGCAACGAGGAAGTAGCAAGCGAACAAAAACTGAAGGCATCGGGAAGTGCGCATCCTAAACCTATCTCCCCTTTTTCAGATGGAAGCATCCGTGGCTGCCAGGCGCACAAAACGCAAACAGACAGTAGTCACATTCCCTTTGGTACGATAATTAATAAGCGATTATCTTATATTGCTGGTTAAATTATGTCAAAACTAAAGGTAGTTAAAGCACGTCTTGCCGAAAAAGGAATAAATGGCAGATTCTATTAAAATTAAACTGCGTTGTCAAACAAAAGTAGATGGTTTATTTTGGCGACTGAGAAGCAACCCCTTAAGCTTAGTGTTGCCTCAAAACTACACTGCAAGGTTTCTTGGCAAAAACATCGTGACGTCAGCGTGACGTTAGCCTATGAAAAACGAGCTAGATAAAACGGGACAGCCTACTTGGAGAATGAGAGGAAATCGCTGACTGCTTGTTAGCTCTTATTGGCTCTGCCCGTAGTGACGTTCAGTGTCAACTTAAGTGGCTGTCTAGTATAACAAACATCTGCTCTAAGCAAAAGGACATTCTGGCAATCTTTTCCTTTTCTGTTTCCATTGAGGAAGGAAAGTATCAGTATTACGCATGAACTTACTTTCTGGACCAAGGGGGTATTTTACCCCTTTTTGGGGGATAAAACAGGGTTAATTTCAATGTAGACTGAAGTGATATGAATTGACAATACCTCTAGGCGATATATCGCCAAGATTTTGGTCGCCAAGTGCTTGACGCCAACTTGGCAATAAGTTTGGCGAAAGAAAGGATTTCTTTGAATGAGGGTTAAATTTGGCGCTATTGGCGATATTTTTCGAAAAATCCGCTGAATGGTGTTGAAATCAGCGGTATTTAGAAAATGAATCATTGTAAAACATTTTTTTTTTTTTTTCATTGTAGTTCTAGGGATGTAAATGTTTGAATTGTTCACTCTAAGGCACTGTTTTAACACTTAAGGCATTTAATATAAGAAATTTACGCGTGAAAGGAAGTGCCCACGCCAGATTTTTTCTTTTCCCCTTTCCATTGAAGAAGCAAAGGACTTACTTACTGGTGGAGTCGTCGATGGGTATTCGGTTCTGGGCGAGGATGTACATCTGGAGCACGAGCAGGGGCGACGATTTGATGAAGCTGCCCACCAGGCTGAGCAACGAAGTGTCGCGGTCCTCCTGCAGGAACATCAGCACGTACTGCTCGCGGTTCGGGTCCCTCTTGTCGACCGCGTGCAGCCCGTACAGGAACAGCTCCGCGTACCTGCAGTACGAAATCTATGTTAACCGAAACGGGAGTCTAATTGATTCTGGGGTTAAAGGTTCGGGGTCGTAGGTTCTAAGTCGGTTTCCTTCCGATTTCACTAACTTAGTTTCTCCAACAATGGAAAATCAATCCGCAGTCTTTAGAAGAAGCTAGCTGATCCGCGCGAAACTTTCTCGCTAGGCAGCAGTAGAGCCACTATATAGACATGCCGACGCATCAAGTTTAAGTTTCACCACTTTGGATCCAACTTATTTACTTTTACTTTCATTTTTCATTGTTGCAGAGCTTGGGTTACCAGAGAAAAGTTTCGGGACATCGCCAAGCTTTGTTAAATCAAGGCTTCACTAGATAACGTTTTATACAGGCTGTATCATTACTCAAAGCATCAATGGTAAAGATTTGCCCGCTAGAGAGCGCTGAACAAGGACCACCCAAATGTTTGTTTACATTTATTAGCATATTGTTTCTGCTGTAAAAAGTGATGTTTATCCTATCTTTAAGAGTTAAAAAATATTGATATAGTTAACTGAAGTGGAGTACAGAGTGAATTGATGCCGAAGACCTTATTAGTACTGCTTTTTAGGGGAAATAAATTCCCTTTTCAGGTAAAGTTGGGCACAACTCATGATTCAGTCATACGACATTCATTCATCTGTTTACTTTCTTCGAATTAGCAACATATAGCAATGGCGTTCAATTCTGACATCTCTGCATTAATAAAATATACGCTTAAATTCGCAGCCGATAAGTAAAAATGTAGCAATGAAATAATATTGTTTTTTTTTTTCTATTTTGTTTAATTATTGTTGCTCACACGATCTGAATTGCTACGCAAAAGCTCAGATGTTCATTTTGATAGCGTTGACCCATCAGAGCGATAAATGGCGAATCTATTCGTCGAGACATTTCATTTTGATGCCCCAGAATGAAATTTACTGTTATGAAGCGATGGTGTTCAACGGAAAGACGATTGACAACAAAACATATTATTTTTTTAGTAACAACGAAATGAGCATACATAATCGCTTGGTACTAAAGAGCAATACAAGTACGAAAAAAAATAAACAAAACTACAGTATTGCGACGACCAACTGTATCATGGCGAACTGTAGACTGAATTTTAAAAAGTTCTATGGCAACCCGTTGGTAGTATTGGCTCGCTTAGCGAACAGATTCGACATTTATCGCTCTGCGGTGCCAGTGTCGTTTCATAGTTAATTAATAATTAGAATCAATTAAAATCTCTACTAATAATAAAGCTGAAGGTTTGTCTTTCTTTCTTTCCTTCCTTCCTTCCGTCTGTCTGTTACGCGCGTAGCGCCAAAACCGTTCGGTCGATTTTCATGCCACTTGGTACAAAATTAGTTTGTAGCATGTAGTTTTACACCTCGAAGCGATTTTTCGAAAATTCCATTTCGTTCTTTTTCTATTCGAATTCTTAGCGGAAATTCGATAAAATAGGGAAGAAATATTTCACACACATTTTCAAGTCTTATGTCATTCGAAAGCTTGAAATTTTCTGCATAAAATGGAGTTTTTTCGAAGTTTCTACGATCATCAGAAGAGCTGTAACAATTGTTTTTAGAATCCCGAAATTCAAGGCTTACCTTCAGTAAAGCAAGCCAAACGATTCAAAAATGGTTTTGCTCGAGAATAAAATTTGTTTGAAAAGACAGATGAAATGAATTATTTTATCAACGGAAATCAACTTTTCATGTTGTTACCATGGATACGTGTTCATACTTATTTTTGTTTCGTTATTTTTCCAGCGTTGCCAGACGTAGTATTTTTGATACTATGGTAGTATTTTTTCGGTCCAAATAAGGAGCGTAGTATTTTTCTGGCAACCCTGTTTCCAATATACTAATGACTTAATTAAAAGATTTGGCGGATTCTTTTTTTTTTTTCATTTTCACAGATTTCGCATTTCAGCAACATTGATTTTGGCAACGTTTGGAAACAGTTAGTATTTTGTAATATTTTTTTTAGAGGAGGCGTAGTATTTTTTTGTTTCAATTCTCTGGCAACCCTGTCTTTTTCCCGGTGAAAATGCTTTGGGACCTTACTTGGCGCGTTTTCAAAAAGTCACCAACTGGCGCGTTTTTGCGTGTCTCGCGAAATTGAAAGCTCCAAGAGAAATTACGCAAAATAGTCAGGGTTACCACGCTTGGCGCGCCTATCGCCCATTTAGCGAGAAAGGGGTACCTAAAGCACAGATTAACCAAATATCGTATCAATTGCGATATTGCATCGTTCTTTTTAAAGTGTTTCATTTCGGAAAATGTATTGTGTTGTTTTTAAAGCTAGGAAATAAAACTATCTTCTTCTTTTAACTTTGGTAAGATTTCTGCTGGTTTCTGTGAGCAACAAAATTGTTCTTATTTTCTTTTTTGGCTTATTTTTGTGCATATCCCCTTGGGGTTGCATTCGACTGTTCCAAGGGGTGTTTTACCCCTTTTATGGAGTAAATCAGTGTTCATTTCAATGCAGACAAAAGTGATATGAATTGGCGCGACCACTTGGCAATATATCACCAAGCTTTTGGTCGTCAAGTATTTGCTGCCAATTTGGCGACATATCCCCAAGTTGGCGAAAAATATTGTTTTTTTGTTTTATTTGGACTCAATTTGGCGCTATTGGCGATATTTTGCGAAAAATCCACTGAATGATGTTAAAATCGGCGATATTTAGGAGATTAATCATTGTAAAACATTTTTTTGCATTGTTTCGTGGCAAACTAGGGATATAAATGTTTAAACTGTTATCTTGCTCACTCCAAGCACTATTTTAGCACTAAAGGCATCTACTAAGAAATTTACACGTAAAATTAAGTAGCGTGGGGTCCATACCAGATTTTTATATCATACTTTGAAGGAATTATAGTTGAATTACAACTAAAATAGAGCATTTTTTCTGCTATATCAATTATTTTACAAATGAACTTTTAATTTTATACCACGGGCAAAGC
Source organism: Uloborus plumipes (assembly GCA_038373865.1). Classification (NCBI taxonomy): domain Eukaryota; kingdom Metazoa; phylum Arthropoda; class Arachnida; order Araneae; family Uloboridae; genus Uloborus; species Uloborus plumipes. The sequence goes on from JAXGGA010001301.1 coordinate 135,088, forward strand.
CGTGCGGGTACGCTAGTGAAAAATAATTCGCTAACTAATTAAAATAAGCCATTAAAATGCAGAATAAGCTAACAAATAAAACAAGCTATTAAATAACGTTAAAATATACTGAAATAGAATTGAATGCCAAATCGTAAAATGGTCGCCAACAAATTAACTTTTAATTTATGTCTTTTATTATCTGATTTGTAGAAATGTTAGTTACCATAAAATTCGGTAGATGTCGCTGGACAAGGACCACCGTTTTTATCCCAAGGATTTTGATCAAATGAAGCAGCCTGTATAAAACGCTATCTAGTGAGGCCTTGGTTAAATTCAGGTGAAAAGTTACCAAAACGCGATAACTCGCCTAAAAAGACAACCACTTAAACACGAGCTGGATCCAAAGTGGTCAAACTTAATCTTCATGCGTCGGCTCGTCTATATAGGGTACTTAGGCAGCAGTAATTCAAAAATTCGATTTACTTAAACGGTAATTTTTCAAAAAACAGGATCACAGCGAATCGCTATTTTTCGCCTATTTGAAAGAAAATTAAATCAGGCTTTACTTTTGTATTTTTATGAAATGTTAAGGAAACAACGAAAAAAAAAATGAACATTTTCTTTTCCGGCTTCAATGTAATCGAAACACTGGTTTAAAATCCCACAATGTGTTTAGGTTTTATATATTCTTGGAAATCCGGATCAAAATTAGCCCGGTAAAAGAAAAGTCAACCAAACCCACAGCAGGATCGAAGCTGCTATCATCATGGTCCTAACGCAACGTTTTGCCCAACCACGCCACTGCATTTTCAGTGAAGTAACATGTCATTCCATTCGCACGAGCACTAACAGAAACTAAAATTATAAAAAAAATCGACTCAGATGAATCATGACTTCGAACACTCTTGCCTAAATCCCCTTTCAAAAAAAAAAAAAAAGAAAAGAAAAGAAAAGAAAAAATAAATGGTGCATGTGTTTCCGAGCTATGATGCCACTTAGAACCACAAAATAGACAGGCCGACGCATCAAGCTTAAGTTTCACCACTTTGGATCCAACTCATTTACTTGAACTTTCATTTTTTATTGTTGCGCAGCTAATGTTACCAGAGCAAAGTTTCGGGACATTACCGAGCTTTGTTAAATTCACGTGAAAAGTTACAAAAAAGCGATAACTCGCCCGAAAAGACAACCCTCAAACACGCGAACGCTAGATCCAAAGTGGTGAAACTTAATCTTGATGCGCCGGCTCGTCTTTTTTGGGGCCTTAATGCCACTGACAGACACACAGATGCACACGTTTTACTTGCAACTGCCTTCTTTTACGTCAGAGGTTAAAAACCACAAAATTAATATGGTTGTAGAAAACAATATTTCATTGCAAAATTTTCTTTGGCGACCTAAAAATTGTCTTTTTTTCCCACTTTCCTTTCTTTTTTCCTTTTCTTCTATTACTTTTATTTTTTCATTTCGTTTAAACGCCCATGCATACCATAAGAACGCCAACATAACTATCAACTCTATCGATAAAAGATTAATCTTTACCTTCATTACCTATTCCAATGAGTAGAATGTGTTTAATTACTTTCCGCTATTGGATCGATAATATCAGATTCAATAAGTCTCCAATAATTTAAACACAATACATTAAGCTGAAAAGGTTTTCTTTTCTTTTCCTTTCTTTTTTTTTAAATTGTAACGCTTTCCATTTGAAAAGTATAGGAGAAATTATAGCTTTCAACTTTATGCAAATATCTTTGCACAGGATAATTCTTTCTAATATTTTTCTAGATTCAGGCGTACTGACCAAATCGTTCGCCAACTTGAGCATGAAGTTTTGAATATCCATTCCCCATTCCTAAATAAATTCTATCTCAAGTTTGACAGTTATTTTAATGATCTCCAGTGTAAAAAAACAAAATACTTTTTATAAAAAAGGAAGAAAGAAAGATGAAAAAAAGTAAAGAAAGAAAAACATTCAGCACCCAGCTCCTGGCATTCATTTGAGTACTGACATCTTTAATTCAAATTACGTTTTTCACTATCACGAATTACGATAGGATCTCACTCGTTGGGTTTCTTGTTTCTGCAAGTAGAATGAAAATCCGTACCCGTCTTATTATGAACAAGCGGCAACGGCACGGCTTTGCCCGTGGTGTAAAATAAAAAGCTCATTTGTTAAATAATTATAGCAGAAAACATGCTCGGATTTAGTAAAAATTCAACTATAATTCCTTAAAACGTATGATATAAAAAAAAGCCTAAAGATAAAAGAAGAACAATTTTGTTGCTTACAGAAACCAAGAGAAATGTTACCAAAGTTTAAAAGAAGAAGGAAATTTGCTTTTCTAGCTTTAAATACAAAAAATACATTTTCCGAAATGATGCATTTTAGAAAAGAACGTTGCAATATCGCAATTTGATGTGATATTTTTATAATTTACCGAATTTTAATTCCTTAAAAACTGAGAAAAAAAACAGACGATTTTTTCCAACAGTTAAAAATATTTGATTTGACTCATTTTAATAATATAAGACTAGGAGTTCAGGGGCGCGTTCAGAGTACGCGCCCGAGCTTCCCGGGAAGCCTGGGTTCTTCTCAAAGCGTTCAGAGCTGCCATTTGGAACGCCCGAACTTCCCAAATGCTGTCCAGAGTAAACGCCCGAGCTTCCCGGGCTCAAGCACAAGCAGCCCAGGAAATTTAGCTGGGTAGATAGGTCACGTGTTTGGGCGTTTAGCAAAGGATGATGCTCATTGGCTGAAATTTATTGCTCTTTCGTCTGCTAGGATTTACGAAGAGTGACTAAAACGAAATCTTGAAAATACACACAGAATGATCAAAAATACGCACGCTATTTGCTGTGATGAATCTGAAATGATATATTTCCTTGAGAATCGGTCATTGCAGGAACAATCCTGTCAGATAATCGAGATCGATGAAATTCTTTACTTACTGTTAGGCCTATTTCATCGTAAATTCCTTCACTTAAAATAACATATTTCTCATTAAATTCGATAAGTTATTTCGATCCCACGCTCAACCATGACGGTAGAGGAACAATAGTTGTCGCCAAGGTTAAGAATGGTATCATTTTGTGCCAAAATATTGGAGCAAATGCAGGATTATTCCTGCATTGACCGGCCCGCTACGCTCTGCTGTTGTGTCCGCCATTTTGTTTCTTCCCGAATGACACAAGTGCTGTCCAGACCACAACTTCCCGGGCTCGACTTGGGAAGTTATTGATGACGTCACGGCTTAAACGCCCGGGCGGCCCGGGCGAATACTCTGAACGCAGCCCAGATTGCAACAAAAACAAATACATTTTGAAAATTATTAAAGGAAAAAGAATCAAACAAAAAAAGGTATAAAAACGTAACCATGGTAACAACATGAAAAGGGATTTTTTTTAATACAGAAGCCAACAGCTTCGAAATACATGAGGACTGCGTACTATGCTCTTTGCTTCCTGACAAACACAGGACAGATTTACGAAACAGAGAGGATGAAATAACATCCATGGGCAAGGCGGGACTCGAACTCACGACCACTTGATTACGAGAAGAATACTCAACCTCTAGGCCCACGTGGCCCCCGAAAGTGTATTTCCGTTGATAAAATAATTCATTTTATCTTTATTTTCAAATTTTATTCTCGAGCTCAACTATTTTAGAATCGTTTGGCTTGCTTTGCTCAAGGTAAGCCTTGAATTTTCGGAATTCTAAAAACAATTATTGCAGCTTCTCCAATGCTCGTAGAAACTTCGAATTGATATCATTTTTAGCAGAAAGTTCTAAGCTTTCGAATGACATAAAATTTGAAAATGTATATGAAATATTTCTCCCCAATTTCATCACATTTATGTGAAAATGAGCTTAAACTTTGAACAGAAAAAGAACAAAATCGAATTTTCGAAAAAACGCTTCGAACACCCATGCCACAATCTAATTTTGTGCCAAATTTTATGAAAATCGATCGAACAGTTTTGGCGCTAAGCGGGTCACAGACAGACAGACAGAAGGAAAGAAAGACCCACCTTCAGCTTTATTAATAGTAAAAGCTAAAGAAGAGAAGAGATAGAGATGGTAATTTTCTTGATTAAGTGAAGTGAGATCTTTGCACGTGTAGGCATGTGTGTTCTTTTGGTGCAGATCAAAGGCCGAGCAAATCCCTGGTCTTTTACCCCCAGAGGTATCGATGAACTTGGAGGATAAATGTGACCACGACCCTCATTTTTAGCCAAATGGGCAATTCTTTGTTTACATAGCTATTCCGCGAACGAGCTGTAGAGAACTATACTATAATTCAACTTCGCAGAGATGGCCAATGACTCCTCCTTTTTTCAGGATTGTCCATTTTTAGGAAGGGGTGATACGCAGATGGAAATTGAGGGATGGGATTCACAATTGATGGGGGAATTTGAATAGGTGGAAATTCTACCTATTTTAAGGAATGGACTCGTTTTCTCATTTGATTGACACCGGCCATCTCGTTGCGGTTGAGTTATACACTGCAAGGTTTCTTGACAAAAACATCGCGACGTTAGCCTATGAAAAACGAGCTAGATAAAAAGACACAGCCTACTTGGCGAATTAGAGGAGATCGCTAACTGCTTGTGAGCTCTTATTAGCTCCGCCCGTAGTGACGTTTAGTGTCAAGTTAAGTTGCTGTCTAGCATAACTCACCGGATGATTGGTCCGAGCAGCGTCACGTGGAAGGTGAACCTCACGACCCAGTGCGAGCCGGAGGCTGGCAGCAGGTGGTCCTTCTGCTCGTAGAGGTCGTGGATGTACCAGCGCATGCTGAAGACGTTGACCACCAGCAGGGAGGCGCAGAGGGGCAGGAGGCTGACCCACCACCACCACTTGCCGTAGAGCATGTAGCAGACGACAGCGGAAGACACCACGTCGTTGGTGTAGGAGAAGAGGGACACGGCCGACATGAGCAGGGAGAGGGAGGTCACGGGGTCCTCCTCGTCCTCCTTCAGGAGGTCCTTCTCGACCTGCGAGAAGGAGGGCCGGTCCGGGCTGTCTCCACTCGCTTCCAGCTCCTCCCCCTGGGGAGGGGCTAGCAGGTGCCGACGGGGACCTGTGGGGAGAAGCACTGTAAAACAAATTGTGTAACTTTTAGGAACCGGGCAGTACACATGTTGTACCATAAATCTTTTTTCTTTAGAGGACGGGTTTGAAATTTGCACTCGAACCCTTTGGAGCCGGGGATTTTTTTTAAGGTTTCATAGGTCTGGTACGACAGTTCATACCTTCTCTTTTCAATGGAATAGAAATCTGTGGTTCAACTGGTGTACTACCTGGGTCGAAAGAAAAATTTCTATACGAACTGCCTGGATCCAAAAAGTTTGACCTTACTCCATAAATACGGTGGCCTCCACTGTTACGGAGTAACTTGATTGATATATCTGGTGTAAAGTGGCACATCACTCGTGGTCCACGAGTCGTGGAAGGTAATGCAACTATGGTATAACGTTCCACCAATTTCTGCGGACGGTTACACCAGAATTCTTTGTAAAAAGAAAGAAGAAAAAAGAGCATTCATCTGGAAGATTACTTTCAATTATTCGTTTATTTAATGTTGGTCAGGTTCATGCTTTTAACAGTCAATCTTGCACAAATTCGTAAGTATTTTTAACGATACATATGATAGGATCAAGCGCCGAACTTACTGCGCACAGAGAACTCTCAAAGCATGCGCGTTTAATCTCTCGGCCGTTGACGCACATCTTGGTTACGTTTATAAGAAAGTAAAGCCTTGGTTTCCTAGAACGCGACAATCGTCGCCGACGCCGGGCGCGACTGCACGCTGGAATCAGAACCAGTTTGATTGGAGCGTGGCGTGAAGCGACGTCAATCTGCGGCTCAGGCGCATGCGCAGAAGAAGGCGGCGACCGTCGCCTCGCCAGAGATCGACGATTTCATTCCTAGGAAACCAAGGCTTAAGAGCTCTACTCCGATATTTGTCTTAACGCATATAACGCTTAATGGAACTTTCCACAGCCAACGTGAAACTTTCCTCCAATAATAAGAGTTTTCTTAAAAATCGAAACAGCTAAGTTGTGTAATATTACACCCTTTATCAATGGTAATCTTACGGTTTTTTTCTTTTTCTTTTTTTACAGTGAAGGTAGTTCAATAAAAAGGACAAGTTTTACGAAAATGTTCTTTTGAACTAATTTTATTATAAGACGGTGTTCAATCATAGCGTGGCACAGTTTTTTTTTTTTCTTTCTTTCTTTTTTACAGGCTTGGACCTGGCTTTTGGAGCTGCCGACGCGCTTTCAACAAAGATCCGGAAACTTAAAAGAAAAATAAAAGTAAGGAGAATTGAAAGAAAAAAAAATTAAGATGAAATAATTGCACCATTTGCGAAACAGAAAGGTGAAAAGGATTAAAGTTAAGTTGTTTTAGGGTGTTTGAAATCGGTTGGAAGTTTTCTTTTGAAAAAATTTATCACCTTTGAATTACTTGCTCGTCTTCTGTGGTAACGGGTAAATATATTTTTTCTGGTGCCAGAAGCTCACTGAGTAGCTAGTACCTGTAATACAGTAAACTCTCGACTATCCACTAGGCGGATTATCCGCGAGACTCCCAGGAAAGAAAAAAAACACAATTAACTGATTTTTTCGAAAAAGCATGAATTTAAATTTTGTTTTTTCTTAACATTTCTCACCCACAAGAGTGCGGTGTACTTCATCCAATAAATTATTTTACTTGACCGTTAACGTACCACTTCTTTATAGATTTTATATGCTTGAGAACCTTGAATACAAATAATTTTTCATGCCGTACTTATCGTCACTGTTTGTACATATCACGTTTTAAGTGTAATGCAATTATTTTTAAGCAAAGGACTTTTTTATCTTCTGTACCCCTTATTTTACGCTTTTTTTGGATTGTCCGTGATTTTCGTTATCCGCGATATCCGTGCCACCCAATTCCGCAGGATAATCGGAGCGTAATGTATAGCAAAAAAAAAAAAAAAAAAAAAAAATCTGGTATGGACCCCACACTACTTCCTTTTACGTGTAAGTTTCTTAGTAGAGGTCTTAAGTGTTAAAATAGTGCTTGGAGTGAGCAAGATAACAATTCAAACATTAACACCCATAGTTTGCCATGAAGCAATGCAAAAAAAATATATTTTACAATGATTAATTTCCCAAATATCGCCCATTTTAACATCATTCAGTGGATTTTTCGCAAAATATCGCCAATAGCGCCAAATTGAACACAAATTTTTAAAAAATCCTTTTTTTTCGCCAAATTTGTCGCCAAGTTGACATCAAAGACTTGGTGACCAAAATCTTCTCCAAGAGGGAGCGCCAATTCATATCACTTAAGTCTGCTTTTAAATTAACTGATTTACCCCCAAAAAGGGGTAAAACACCCCCTTGGGAACATTCGAATGCCACCACAAGGGGAGGTGCACTACTAGACTCTCCTCAGAGGCTACATACTTAACTAGAAGCTTCTACGGCACATAGTTTTTGAGTTAAACGACATACGTACATACATACATACATGCGCACATACATACGTACATACAGACGTCACGAGAAAACTCGTCGTAATTAACTCGGGGGTGGTCGAAAAGGATTTTTCGGCTGGTTATATGTTGGCAGGTACATATGCACGTGCTGACAAGTCGAAGAAATGACTCAACATTCATTCGGGGCTGAGCAAAATCAAAATTTAGACCCAAACTTGAGTGATTTTTTTTTTTTTTTTTTTCGCGATCACAATACTTCTTTTACTACGTAAAAGGAAGTAAAAAGATACATAAAATGTACTTACCCAACTGCTTCATGTAAACACCCGAATCATTTGTTCAAACTATCAAAATCGAACCTGGAACAAAAGGTGCAGGTTGCTTCTTATCTTATCTTTGAACTTTCAGAAATAGATTAGCGATGAAGAATTTTTCCAGTTCTGTGAGGCCTTATCTGAATCGAAATGGGAAGCTGATCGCTTCGGTTCTGATTAGTCAGTCAGGTAAGAAACAGAATCAAACAATCATGTTGAAACATTTTTTTGCCTTAGTTTTTATACTGCACTGCAAGGTTTCTTGACAAAAACATCGTGACGTCAGCGTGACGTTAGCCTATAAAAAACGAGGTAGATAAAACGTCACAGCCTACTTGGCGAATTATACTCGATTGCAACCTTTCTTGGCAAAACATCGTGACATCAGCGTGACGTTTTGCGTGACGTTAGCCTATGAAAAACGAGCTAGATAAAATGTCACAGCCTATTTGGCGAATTAGAGAAGATCGCTAACTGCTTGTGAGCTCTTATTGGCTTCTCCCGTAGTGACGTCAGTGCCAAGTTAAATTGCATTCAAGTATAGAGGAAATCGCTGACTGCTTGTTAGCTCTAATTGGCCCCGCCCGTAGTGACGTTCAGTGTCAAGTTAAGTTGCTGTCTAGTATAGCAGAAATTTCGTTGTGACACAGCTATTACCATGGGCGTCCAGGATTCACGTTAGGAAGGGGCAAGCGCGAGCACCCACAATAGGAAGTCATTGTGACCTCCAAAAAAGTTGCAATTCTTCCAAGAGTTTTCAGAGGTCATTCCACCACATTCACCCCAATTATCGGAGGTCACTGTGACCTCCCAAAAAGTCCGAATTCTCCCAAGCAAAAGAAAAGTGCCGTTCTTGTCATTTGACTCAGTGCAAAACTAATCCTTTTCTGGTTAAAGCGTCATACTTTATTTTAACACATTGGATTCTTATTAGAAATATTTTTCATTGTATTTAGATATTTTTGAAGTTTTGAAGCAGGCATGTACCAACATGTAACCAGAAAAAGTATCAAAAGAAAAATAAATTAGCAATAAGAAAAAAGTTGGGAGGTCACAGTGACTTCCCATCGGAGTGCCCTGTCTCTGACCAAGGAGGGTGCAGTTGCCCCACCCTGCCCCCCTTTGGCTACGGCCATGGCTCAACCCGATCATGGCCCAAAGGGTTCTGAATTAATTTTAAAAAAAGTAACTTAAAAGAAAGTGTGTGGCAGGTCTGCTTGCTTTCAGGAAACCCCGCAGCACCTACAGTTTTGAAGCGTGATGCAAAATTTCTTCGAGCACCTGTCGTTTGCACGTCTGAGCTTTTTTCATAATTTCGATTTTTTTTTATTATTTTTTCTTTTTTGTAATTAATTTTTTAAGCTAGAATTTCACGTTAAATTGCCTATTAAGTATAAAAGCTTCCCCACACCTCTTAGAGTTCTCTGTCATTCGAAAGAGCTGTTCTTTCTTTCTTTTTTTTTTTTTAGTTTCTCAATCAATTAGGCAGCAGACATAAGGCTTTCTATTTTAGTGAAACTCCTAGGCAGGGATTCAAGTGAAACAGGCTATCGCAAACTGCAATCGCTACTGGAAATGAATTACATTAGAACGTTTCTTGATAAAAACATCGTGACGTCAGCGTGAAGTTTGCCTATGAAAAACGAGTTAGATAAAACGTCACAGCCTACTTGGCGAATAAGAGGAGATTGCTGACTGCTTGTGAGCTCTTATTGGCTCCGCTCGTAGTGACGTCAGTGCCAAGTTAAGTTGATGATAATGTAATTCACTTCCAGTAGCGATTGCAATTCGAAGCGATCGCAGTGCTGTTTCACTTGAATCCCTGCCTTAGACTGAACTGAATTCAAACATGTAACCGAAGCGAAAAACGTTACTAGAGAGACCATAAATTTAAGTCCTACAAAACTGGCCTTTTGCAATACCGTTAGGCACCAGCTGTTGTGCAAGTTGGTGCAAATCAGTTTGGAACCCGGGGGAGAGGTGCTCTTCAAAATGCTTATGTAATTTATTGATTTTTTATCTTTTTAAAAGAGTTGGAAATGCGTACTTCCATCAAGTATTTTTTTTTTTTTTTGGTCCTTTGAGCATCTACAACAAATTGCTTTTTTAACCTCATTTCCGACCTCAGACGTCGTGTAGTTTCTTTTTTAGATTGTCCCCGGAGTCTGCCACGGGGCGTCCCGGTGCGTCATCTCCTGGGACGTCCACCGGCCCCTGCTCCTTTGGGTGATAGCGCCCATGTCCTGCACGCACACACTGACAGTTTTCTTCTTCTTTTTTTTTTTGAATTAATCACGCTATTTTTTTTTAAGATACGGAAAATTAACAATAATGCAAGATAGAGCGAAGATACTATTTATATCTTACATCTATATATATATATATGTATATTTGTATAAATGTATGTATATTTGTATGTTCGTACCATATACACATCCACAGTTTTCGTCGGATTTTCATCAAACTTGGCACAGAGGTTCCTTGATGCATTTGAATTCACATAGGCTTGGTTTTGAAACTTAAAAAAAATTCACCAATCTCAAAATTCAAATTTTTTGTCTCAAAATGGCCAGTTTCTTTCAATTTTGAATGTGTAGAGCGATAAAGATAAGCCTAAGATTTAAGCAAACAAATTTATAAAAACTAATACGTTTAAATTTGAGTATTTTCCAACAAAGATGACAACTAACAATGAATTATCAATTTAAGGCTCACCTATTTTATTTTACCATGAAATAGGTTAAAAATAAGTAAAATTCGTGTTCTAATTACCTTGGAACATACTTCACACTTCACACACTCCAGGGTACCCCCGTATATCTACCACAACTCGTGGTTGATCCGGGATAGGGCTCTGAAGAGCGCTCTGTTCTTTTTGAATCAGAACCAAGGGTCGAGCAAACCCTTGGCCCAGCACCCCCAGAGGTATCGTTTCACTTGAAGGACTTTGTGACCACGACATTTTTAACGTTCCCCAGCCACCATTAATCAAGACGGTGGATCTTTGATCGGCTGGGATCGAACCCGGGTCCCTCCGGTCACCAGGGCCCGATTAACCTCTGAACTTACAGGAAGCTCAGCCTCATTTCAGGGCTCTCTACTTTTGCGTTGGATTCCAAAAATTATCTTGCAAAATACAGATTAAAGTTAATAACAGATTAAAAGTAAAGCCTTCCCCCTCTCTCCCTTTCCTTTCCAAACTCATAGAAATTTCTACGTCAGCAACTGAAGGTGGTTTTTTGTTGATTCAGATTCTTCCCAAAAGTACCATAAAGCTACATTGTAGCACAATAAAATTTTATTTTATTAAACTAGCTCTCTTTAAGACTGAATACAAAAGCAGGAACTGGAATTTTTAAGCAGTTATTCAGTCATTTTTGGGCCCTCTGAAAATTCTAAGGGGAAGCTCAAGCTTCCCGAGCCTTTTGGGTAATCAGGTCCTGCCGGTCACGAATCCGACGCCTTACCGATCGGGCTACCACGGCCCATGGCACACATACTGTATGATGCAGAAAATTCAGTTCTAATTTCTGTGAGCATTATTTGGTCCTCTTATTAGAGGAATGATGCAAAAGACAGGTTGATGCAATTCTTTTTTTATCTATATTTATAATTAGTTTTTTCACTTGCGAAATCTCATGATGTGCTTGTGCAAAGGAGAGAAACTATTTTGTTTTTTAAATATACGTGTCAAAAAACTTTGTTTGAAAATTTCGGGGTGGGCTACAGCACTGTCAGCCCACCCCCCTGAGTACGCCAGTGACCTGTTTAGTACCTTTTTTGAATTTCGAATATTCCTTGTCCGCACAAAATTGAAATGGTTTACCTATTTGAGTAGTTTCTGAAAACACCGCTAGGAAGTATTCAAGCTCTAGAATAAATATCACTGAATTTTGAACACTTTTGATTAATTGACACCACACTAAGCAACTGAAACTAAATCTAGTGTGGTGCAGGAACAAAACTGCCTAAATTAATAAAACTCACTTTCAGAAAATTTTTGAGTAACCACTCGATGTTTAAAGCAGTGAGCAACCGTCTCTAAGCAAGGGCTAAGCTAGGAACATGCAATACACCGCCAACTCGTTTATTTCGATCCATGGACTGCAGTTTCGTGCTTATTATACACTCATCAGCATGGAATACGAAAGTAAACGAGTTGGAGGCAAAAATCCTCCTATAGCAAAGAGAGCCGAAAAAAAAAAAAAAAAAAACTGGTAGCTAATGTGAAATTAGAATACCAAACAGCATCCGAGCTCTGCCTTAAAATTTACGAGTTGTACCGTACCAGCAGGGCCGGATTACTAAATAGGCAACGTAGGCAGTTGCCTATGGGCCCCGGGGTTTTAAAGGGGCCCCAAGAAATCCTAAAGATGTTCTTTTTTAACTTAAGATGGCACTGAGCTAAACGGTAAACACATTATTTGATGCAATATGTGAATGGAACTTAAGTAAACGTTCATACTTCCATCCAACTTCTTTCTCATCACCGGGGCATAATTTCTACCAAAAAAGGTGAAAGAGCCCGCAAAAGTATCCACAACTTATTTTATCCCGTGAATAGCATGAATTTCGACTAAAATATTAAATTTCGTAAGTGCAGGAACTTTACTCCCTATGCAAATTAAGGCTTGCTCAGTATTAACACTATTTATACCTGCAACGTAATCAATCATTATGATTGATTATGTATCCCATAATTACAATTTTAAATGATTAAAATATATTTGCACAATTTTTTTTACCAGTTATTTAAAATCTCATTTATCAAATACATATGGTGAAGGGGCCCCCTCATTTCAAATGCCTATGGGCCTCCAAATCTTTAATCCGGCCCTGCGTACCAGGTGCGGTCGCTCGCTGATATTCTAAATGCCCATTAGCTACCAGTTTTTTCGGCTCTCTTTGCTCTATAAGAGGATTTTTGCCTCCAGCTGGTTTATTTTCGTATTCCATGCTGATGAGTGCTTAATAAGCACGAAACTGCAGTCCATAGATCGAAATAAACGAGTTGGCGATGCATTGCATGTTACTCCATGTTTTTTTTATTTTTTTTCTATCTCTCTTGTACAACGGTCTGTGAAACAGCTCAACTCTTCCCTCGCATTGATTGATTGTTTATGTTTTTCGCGCGCAATTTTCCGTTGACGTTAGAATGCATGTCATTGCCCAATATTATATACCTTCGAGACAGAAAGCCGTATGTTATTTTCTTTTCATGATAAAACCAGAATTTTGGAATAAATACGTTTAAATCTTTGTAAATATGATTTATTATTCTTAGCAATTTTTGAAGTTTCTAACAAGAATGTCAGAATTAGTACAGTGAGAGTTCCACGATGCTTGTGTAATTTAATTAAAGCTCACTTGAAGTTTGATTAATTATAAACGAAACAAAAATCAAAAAGTATTTCAACGTTCATTTATGAAAATTCGGTTTTGAACACCATTTGTTATTAAAATTATATAGAAAGGAAAATACTCATGTTTTTAAAGAAAATGATTCAAGAACAAGCAATATAATGCTTGTGACAGAAGGGGACTCACACTAGTCCCCTTCCGTCACAAGCTTTTTAGTCCTTATAATTCAGACATTTTCTAAAAAATAATCAAGTTTAAATTTTTTACGTTATTCTTAAGTCAAATGTTTGAAGTTTCCACTGAAAAAAAAAATTCTTACCTTGTTAAATTCGTATTTATGGAACAAAATCTACTGACAAAATTGTTATGTTCAGCTCTGTCATGTGGAAAAGCCCATTCTCTTTCCTTGCAATTGTGTTTATTTTTGTTCTCTCATAAACTCAAAGAAAAAAAAATAATAATAATGATCTTTGCTTTATCAATACTTATTATCAAAAAAACTTAGAATGGTATTTATTAGGAATGCAACGAATAGTGATTTGACACGAGCAAGGCCGAATATTCGTCTATTCGGCCGCCAAATAGTTACCTTATTTTTGTTAATAAACAAAGCTCAAGTTGCCTACAAAGCATAATTTTGTGTGATTAATTTGAGTTTAATATCATAATTGAAGATTTAAAAACAAATTTGACATCTTTTTTTTTAAAATAGTGACATTAGTTCAAACTTCAAAAATATTCGACCAAAAAATTACTAAAAAAGAAAAATAAAGAATATTTCTTTATCAATTATTCTTAAAGATCAGAGCTCTGTATTTAAGCTTCTAAAAAAGTATTTCATAAAGCTCTTCCAAATAAATAAGGGGTAAAAATAAATAAACTGAAATGATTCAGCATAGAATTGTATCATATAATTTTGTATTGCATTTACAATATGCCAAAATTAGCAGCAATAAACTGTATTCCTCGATGATAAATGTTAATATTTAAAAGGTATTCAAACACAAAAAATATAATTATATTTGGATAAATCCAGACTGTATTGGTGCCAAGGAGACCAAGACCACCAAGAGAAATCGACTGTTATCTTTCCTAAAATACTTTATTTGAAAAAAAAAACAAAATATTTTAAGTAGTGAGAATTCAATTTCCTAACCTATCCTAAGCAAAGGCAGATACAGAAATTTTTTTCAGTTTTCGTGCAATAGTTAAGTGGAAGGAAAACGAAGCATGTAAAAACCTTCTTTAAAATATCATACGATATTGAACAGCAATTAATATTTTTACAATATTCTGTTAAATTAACTATTTATTTATTTTGATAAAAATTTGCTGTCGGGAAACATATAAATTTGCAATTTGTAAATTGTTTTCATGTAATCAATATTGGAATTTTAAAGTTCTTAAAAATAAAATTATTTTGTAATTATTAAATAAATTGTAACATTTTTCATACAAAATGCATGGATAAAATTTTTGTTTCAATGAGAGCCAGATTGATAATGGTTGTGCAACTGATAAAAAGTGTTTTCATCGCAGGGGGGTCAGCTGACCCTTTTATCACCCCATGAATTCGCCATTGATCCTAACTGACCAGAAAGTACTTTTCAAAACCAGAGGTTCACTACATGTACCAAATGTAGTAAACACTTATTTTTCAAATCTGACATTTTGCAAAAAAAAAAGGAAGAAAAAGACCTATCTCCTAAAAATGCTGAGCATTTTTTTTTTCTTTTCTGCATCATAAACTGTTTGTACAGAAAAAACTAAGCTCTATGATTTTCGCAATTGCAAAGATTATAAAGAATATTTTTGAAATGTTATGTAGGAAAAATATATATGATATTTTTATATTTTAAATTCTCATATTCAAATTTAAAAAAAAAAAAAAAAGATTGGGAAAGACATATTTCTACCATACTATTTCATTTTTATACATATTTTATTTTGAGAAAGAAAGAACTGACCTTAAACGCATGTATGATTTATGCTTATTTTATCAATGTAAATCTTTTATGTGTTTGAATTAGTTTCATAAAATAAAACAAGTATGTCAACCCTTGTAATATGCAAGAAAAAGTATTTTGTTTTTCTGCTTCATCCAAGGATTTTGTACAGCTTTATTTTATGTGTTAAGATGGTCAAGATTTGTAGTACACGCAATTTTAGTTGACAATAAAATTAGTGAATGCCCTCAAAAATGCCAAAGCATCATAGTAGTACAAGATTTCATTTCAAATGCCCATTAAACATGATAATAATAATTAAAAATGAATAAAATTTTCAAAGTTCGAAAATTAAATGCATTTTTTCCACAGTATTCGGCCAAGGCCGAATAGTATAAAATCAGTTTTCGGCCAAAGCCGAATGTTCAGTTGAGAGGCCGAATATTCGTTGCATCACTACTTTATAAGTTATGATAGCAGTAACATGACTTCAAAACTTGAAAATAAATATATATATTTACAGCATTAAATTAAGTAGCGAATCTGATTTAAAAGAAAAAAAAGGATTGGTCAGTATTATATACAGGGTGTCCACTCCAATCGTGGACCAATAGCTAATTTCTAAACCGTTAGAGATAAGCATATAGTTTATTTAGAAAAAAATCTCCAAATTGCGAAAGGAATTTTTGGTCTATTCAATGTTTTTCAAAAAATCAAATTTTGAAAGAGTTACAAAATTTAAATTTTTATACAGCCCCCCAGTCCTATCAATGATATTTAATAAAACATTCTTGACACTGTAACATTTAAAACTAAAAAAAAATCGCTCTTCAAAACTAAAAAAAAATCACTCTTCAAGGACAAAAATTGACCGAGTTATGACGTTTTGAAAAATCATCGAGAATGTTTTACTAAATATGATTGATAGGACTGGGGGGCTGTATAAAAATTTAAATTTCGTAACTCTTTCAAAATTTGATTTTTTGAAAAACATTGAATAGACCCAAAATTCCTTTCGTAATTTGGAGATTTTTTCCTAAATAAACTATATGCTTATCTCTAACGGTTTAGAAATTAGCTATTGGTCCACGATTGGAGTGGACACCCTGTATAATAATGGTAACATCATAATAATATTGAGTACTTTAATTTTGTATACTTTATTCATAGCTTATTTTGTATGTTTGCTAGTTGCTATATTGCTTTTCAAGTATTATCTAATTTTTTACTTTAATTCTATTTTTCAGATCTAACTATGCATCGTCTACGAAGTCAGTCTGCATTGCAAGACAATTCCAATGTTTTGAAAGCTGTGAACTTAAATAAAGTTTGTAAAAAAGAAAATGTAAGCAATGCAGCTAAAAAGAAAGATGATACAAATACTATTGTTGGTCATCTGTACTTAAATCTGAAGACCAAAGTATCTAATCGTAAAACCAGCAAGTCTAATAAAGAAAACTTAGCTGTTCCAAACAATGAAAATGGTGTAACAGAAAATAGTAAAATAAATACCCTTAAAACAGCAAGTTCAACCGCTTCACAAAGAAAGCAATCATCGAAAAGTAAAGCAAAGTGTGCACCAGTTGAAAATGAAACTGCTGGCTATACCACCTCACGAAGTAGAAAAGATTCAAAACCAAAGAAATCCAACCCGAGCTGTTTGGAAAATGTTACTAGAACGAAAAGGGTAGAAAATGATGGGACGAAGAAAAAGTTACGTACTTTGCGGCCAAGAAATAATAATTTGCCAGTTGCAGGTGAAAAGACAGTGTCCATTGTAAAGCAGCCCTCATTTAAAAAGAACTGGTGATGAGAATTGTGGCAAAACGAAAATTGTCGAACAAAGCTCATGCAAGGTTGGGAAAAACAAACTTAAAAAAACTCAGAGTGATTCAAAACTAAAAGTGGGGAGTGATCAAGCCAAAAAAGAAAATATTGAAAATAAGAAATCTGTGTCAAAACGGTGTGGCAGTTTTAAAAGCTCCAAAATTGATTCATATTTGGTGAAGAAGCCTGCTTTACCAAACACTAATATTCTCGTGAAACACTATCCGATATGGAAAAGAGAACCGAAATCAACTTCGAAGAGAAAATCGGAGTATGATGTGTACGACATATTACAGGATGAAGACATGGCTTCAGAAACACTGGTGAAGGTTAAAAGAAGACGTGTGCGTGTCAAGACAAAAACTAAAATTAAAAAAACAGTTAAACCAAAGGAAAAAAATGCAAATGCTGATAAAGATACAAAAGAGAAAATTAGTGATATTGCAGACATTGATTCGGATGAAATTCCAATGGATTTGCAACAATGTGAGTTGGAAGTCTTAGATCATAATTTTATAACTGCTTTAACTAGCCCTAGTAAACAGGTGCCTGGCAATTCTAGTACTGTTCCTGAAACTGTATTAACTAGTCCTAGTAGACGAAGGCCTAGCAATCCTAGTACAGCTCCTGAAACTGAATTTACTAGCCCTGCTAAACAAGTGCATGGCAATCTCAGTTCAGCTTATGTAACTGCATTAACTAGCCCTAGTAAGCAAGTACCTATCAATCCCAGTACAGCTCTTGAAACTGTATTAGCTAGCCCTAGTAAACAGGTGCTTAGCAACCCCAGTACAGCTCCTGAAACTGTAGTCTCCAATCTTCTTAAAGAACTGGATGAATCTTTTCCAAAAACATCTACCCCCCAGAAAAGTTCATTTGCCAAAACATTGGATCTGCTTGGTAGAAATTCAGAAGGCACTAGCATTATAGCAGAACTATCTTGTATACCAAATACGAACCCTCGTAATTTAGCGGGGGCCATTTTTCAGACTCCTAAAGTTTCCCCAAAAAGAAATACACAACAAAAGAATCCAATCTTTAGTAAGAAATCGGAATTCAAATATGAGTTTGAAATTAATCTCTTTGAATCTCCCCCTAAAGATTTGGGCAAGAAAAAGGTCGTGAAGAAGCCGAGAAAAATGGTGTTAGACTTGAGTGAAACAAAATGCAAGAAGTTGTCAAATGATGAGCCCGACTGTAGCCTTCTAAAACCGAGAAAGTCGTATCTTTCTCCTGATCTGGTGACAAAACATATTTCCAAAACTAAAAGGGCTGTTATCCCTCAAAAGCAAAAACCAGCACAAAAGGTAAGTGTCTTTCTTTCTCTTTTTTTTTTTGAAATGAGTTTAAATGTACTTATATTACTTTTAAATAGGCGTATCAAGTGAAGAAATTTTGCGTGGTTTCCATGGAAACCGTATGAAAGAAAACAGCTCCACTGTTTTCTTCATGCACTGCTGTTGAGGCATTTCATTTTTTTTTTATGTCCATCGAATGAGGCTTACGCTTTTATTTATATCCTCATATCTCAGTTATTTCTAAATGTTTTCTAATAAATCTAGTCATACATCAATAAAAAGCAAAAATTTATTGACGTTGATTTTTTAACAGAATTACTTACGCACAAAGCAATTTTAACCGTTTGCATTTCATCATTGTTGCAAAAGCTAAGTGGGGGAAAAGTCCATAACTATGACAACCATTAGGGGAAAAGTGCAGAGAGTGGAAAATTAATTTTACTTTGAAAAGCCAGCACTCGTTACACAGGGTATAAAACTATTACCAGCTCAATAGAGTTTACATCTTCTATATAAGGGTCATTCCATGTCAAGTGATCCAACGTTTTTTACCTTACATTTTTGTATTTCTTTCACATTTGGCTCATCAATTGTACCCCTTGAGGTAATCAAAAGTCTCAATTTTTGGATTTTTATCTCTATTATTTTTTCTTTTATGAGACTTTGAACTTTGGAAAAACCCTCGTTTTTCCATGGATAAGGGTACATAAAAGAGACCATAACTCGGCACCAAATATAGATAGAACGATTTGGTAAATGGCATTTTAAAGTACGTTAGTTGCCGCTTAATTTGATATGCAACATGACTAATTTGATAAAAATTTTCTTTTACAAAAAATGAAATTTAAATTTCAAATTTAAATTTCTCGAAAAACATATAATTAATTTTTTTGAAAAAATTCTCAAAAATTTTTGTGTATTTCATCTATGTTTGTACAAATTTTTAGATTGGGATCTCAATGGGATCATATTTTTTTGAATTTTTGAATAAAACTGTATAGGAAAAAAATGATATTTTTTAGATTCTATTTATTTAAATACTAAGTTCTCTTGCTTGTGATGGTCTAAAAAGTAGTGAACAAACATGAATATGTTTAAAGTGAGCTAGCATGAGCTTATAGATTTGTCAGGTTCACCCCCCTCCCCCTTCCTCCACCGCACAACCACTCTTTTTTAATTCAAAACTGTTCAAAATGTTTAAAAAAAAAACTCTTTGACACAAAATGAATACTAAACTTTTTTAAAGTTGGTAAATGAGTTTCCTTATAACTAGACGAAGTATCCCCCTCCTCCACCCAAATATACCATTAACGCTGTACTATTATGACGTCTAACCTGGGGATTGAATTGACTATTATTTTTACTCTAGGTAAGTGAGCTAACATTAACTTGTAGATTGGTTAGCTCCCCCTCCCTTCCTTCCTGACCCAACCATTTTCCCCCCAAACTGTTTAAAATGCTAAAAAAAAGCTTCTTTGATACAAAATGAACAGTAAACTTGTTTAAAGTTGATAAATGGGCTTCCTTATAACAAGGCAAAGTACAACCCTTCTCCCACCCAAATATACCATTAACGCTATACTAATATGACGTCTCACCTGGGGATTGATTTGAGGATTATTTTCACCCTAGGTATATATTGTTTTTCAGACGAAGTGTTTCGTTTTCAATTCGAACTTCACAAAGTGTACTTCCATTCAAAATCTGAATTTAAACTTATGGTTCATTTCATCCCCTCCCCCAGCACCAATCTTCAATTTTGAAGGGAGGGAATAAATGAGTCGCCCCAAGATCATAGCAAACAGCAAAATAGCCACTGTTTCCCCTTGTTCTCATAATGTTTTCCCATTATTTTTACACAAAACTGAAAAGAAATTAAAGTGTCACGTTATATGTCAGTCCCCATCACTGCCTTTCTTTTCTCTTATTGGACAAAGCTCATGAGCTAATAGGAAAGAGTAACAAACAGAACAAACTGAAACACTACCAGACATCAGTAGAGACTAAGGCTTTGAAATGGGGCTAGGCGGGATGATAAAAAAAATAAAAGTTTGGAGTGGAAAGGTAGGGTAAGGGGGGGAGCAATCTGTAAAGAAGTTAAACAACATGAGAGGTTGTGCTCAAAAAAGCAGTGTTTGTTTAATATATACATATATAGATATATCTTGCTGCATTACTTTCCTTTACAACAAAATGAAAAAGAACACAAACAATTAAATAAAAGCTGCACACTAGATAATGTGGGAAGATAGTTATGGGGACACAGACATATGGTCTGATATTTTGATTTATTTTCAGTTTTGTGCGAAAAGAATAGAAAAAACGATGAGAACAAGGCGAAACAGTGCTATTTTGCTGTTTGCTATGATATTGGGGCGACCCATTTATTTCCTCCCTTCAAAATTGAAGATTGGTGCTGGAGTAGAAGATGAAATGAATCATAAAGTTAAATTTCAGATATTGAATGGAAGTACACTTTGAAGTTCGGATCGAAAAGAAACACTTCGTCTGAAAAACAATATATATACCTAGGTTTGAAAATAATCCTCAACTCAATCCCCAGGTTAGACGTCATATTAGTATAGTGTGAATGGTATATTTGGGTGGGGAGGGGGATACTTCGTCTAGTTATAAGGAAACCCATTTCCCCACTTTAAATAAGTTTACTATTCATTTTGTATCAAAGAGTTTTTTTTTTTTAAACATTTTGAACAGTTTTGAATTAAAAAAGAGTGGTTGTGCGGGGAAGAAAGGGGTAGGTGGGTGAACCTGACAAATCTATAAGCTCATGCCAGCTCACTTTAAACATATTCATGTTTGTTTACTACTTTTTAGACCATCACGAGCAAGAGAACTTAGTATTTAAATAAATAGAATCTAAAAAATATCCTTTTTTTCCTATACAGTTTTATTCAAAAATTCAAAAAAATATGATCCCATTGAGATCCCAATCTAAAAATTTGTACAAACATAGATGAAATACACAAGAATTTTTGAGAATTTTTTCAAAAAAATTAATTATATGTTTTTTGAGAAATTTAAATTTGAAATTTAAATTTCATTTTTTGAAAAAGAAAATTTTTATCAAATTAGTCATGTTGCATATCAGATTAAGCGGCAACTAACGTACTTTAAAATGCCATTTACCAAATCGTTCTATCTATATTTGGTGCCGAGTTATGGTCCCTTTTATGTACCCTTATCCATGGAAAAACGAGGGTTTTTCCAAAGTTCAAAGTCTCATAAATGAAAAAATAATAGAGATAAAAATCCAAAAATTGAGACTTTTGATTACCTCAAGGGGTACAATTGATGAGCCAAATGTGAAAGAAATACAAAAATGTAAGGTAAAATTTTTCTCAGATTTTGGATCACTTGACGTGGAATGACCCATAAGGCTGATGAAATATATGTTTTAATTCTAAACAATTTTTTCTGAATGCAATTAAAATATTGGTTGTACTGATGTTTTATTGTTTTGTTTCAGAGCAAACAAGAATTATTAATTGAAAAAATGAATAAAGAATTTGATGATATAAGCACCCTGGAATTGTGTATTGAATAATTGATGGTAAGTTCAATGTATCTCTCAGTATTTTTTAAATACGCTTTTATTAGTTTCACATGTGGGTTTGTTTGTATGTAAGATAAAATTCACGCTCTTTGCAAGTATAAAAGTAATATATTTAATACCATTATTAATACTGAAGGCAAAATTATATTACATTTTGATGTAGTATTAGTGTTTCAGTTGTTTGTGTGTATGTAATTGAATAAAATATTAAATTCACATTCTTTGCAAATATAAAAGTAATATATTTAATACTATTATCTCTCAGGGATGAAAATCTTCCGCGGATCCGCGATTTTCCGCTTTTTGTATTTTTTCTTTCTATCAAATTTATGTTGCATCAAACTTAGAAAAAAAAAATATAAGTACACTCAATATAAAAATGAAGCTTAAAATAAGTTGATTTTAAGTAGTAGAGGTTGAAATTATTTCCAACTTCCAAAATAATGGAAAGACTTTTGGGATGCAGAAGGATTTAAATCTCAAGGATGACCTGCAAGTATCGGCGAACTATGTACCCTATTTTGGCATGCTGCCAAAAACATAAGTTTCCATTGTAGGAGGTCAAAATTAACCCATTAATGCCTGACATTTTTTTTTCATCGATACTTTGTATACTGGTTACAAATAGTGTTTAATGGACAGGAAAAATAGTCAAAAAATTATCATGTAAAAAATAAATTTTTTATTTAAGAAAGAAAAATCGTCCCTAAAAAGGGACGCTAGGCACCAGAGGGTACATACTTTTTTACCAAAAATTTTTTTCTGCCTACGATGTAATATTGAAAATGACAATTTTTAAGAAGAAATAAAAGCAGCAATTAATATAAACTGGGAAGTAGATTCAGAGAACAAGGAAATATTTGTGTTGATGAGTATGAAAGTCAGCAAAACATTTGCTCTGCAAACCTACGTATTGCATTTGCTGCATTCCGATAAGGTTTTTTACTTCAATAGGCACATCTTACCTGAGTCTTATTTAAAGCAATATAACAACTAGCCCCATAATACTTAACTCAACTCTCTTGAGCTCAATGCATGTTGTACAGCAGCTTCTAAAATAAAAATGAAGAGCGGCTACCACCATTTTTTATAGTGAATCAAAAACCGGTAGTTCCCGATATTTGATGCATGGGATCTTTTTCCCTATGCAACGTTTGTATTGCGCAAGGATATATATTTGGTTCATCAATTTCAATTACTTTCTTTTCGCTATTGGACAATCGCTTAGCCTTTACAATAGGATAAACTCCATGAAGATTCGATGCAATAGTTATAACATTGCTATTATTCCACCGAACCAACGTAATATTATTTTACCTGTCATCGACATTTAATCAAAACTTCCTCTCTTTTTTTTTTTTGAACAACGTAACTTCAGTTCATGAGCATTTTTTAATTCGATTCTTGCACAAAACCTTGCTGAGACAAATAATCACGTAGAGCGCAAAGGAATGAAAAA